>CATIWQ010650227.1:0-17114 GCA_949673415.1 Euphorbia schlechtendalii
ACATATATGTATATGTATGTACATATATGTATATGTATGTACATATGTATATGTATGTACATGTATATGTATGTACATGTATATATATATATACATGTATATATATATATATATACATATATATATATATATAGATATATATATATATATATATATATATATATATATATATATATATATATATATATATATATAATTGGATAATTGAATAGTTTAACATACAACTTTTCATAAAAACCTTCTGCACTTTAATGTTTAAATATTTATTAATGATCAAATGCATCATTAGTACCTCGAGTTGTCCTCTTTTGCTAGTCCCTCTTAAACCTTGAGTATGTTCTTGTAGCTCTGTCAACTTAGCAAAAGTGACCACATTACCCATAAATGCCACGTGTTAATGTCGGATTAGACAAAAGAATAAAAAATTACATATTTGGAAAGTTAAACCAATTAAATGTTGACATGTGACTTTTAAAGGGTAAACTGTTGTACATTTGACAAGGGAGCCAAACAAACCTTTCCAAAGTTCAGGGTCAATGGATAAAATGAGACAAGGAGTTGTTGATACATTTAACCTTAATTTAATAATACATACATTTTCTTAAGATTTATGGATCTTTCCGCTGATGTCTATCACGTTGGTATTCAATCAACATCAATGTTAAAATTTCAAAACTAAAACAATTTTAAAAAGAATATTATACACAACATACTTTTTTTTGAAAGTCTCCCAATGAACAATGTGTTCCTCTATCGGAAAAAGTTTGGAGCGGGTGAATCGTTGACCTACAAAGCACCCCTTCTCTTTTTATTAAAAAGAGCGTGTCATAAAACGTGGAACGCCCAAATATTTCAACATATTTGTTTTGTTAAAATGACCTAGCTTTTTCTTACAATGAAACATTAAGTTATATTGATTATGTTTCTTTTCAATAAACTCACCGGTACTCCAATGGATCGCTTGAAAGCCTTTTTCATCTATTGTTAGTTCCTCCAAGTTGAGAATAAACTGTGAAAGAACATAAGAAGTGTACCAATCAAGTTCATTAAACTTAAAACTCATATATTCATTTTTTTGACCGGAAAACCCACAAAATAAAATAAAAAGAAAGAAAAATCACAAGAGCACGTCACAAAGGACCCATATATGCATTAAATAAGCATGGTTCATACCTTGTCAAGAGTGATGTTAGAACAGTTCTGTATATTCAAAATTTTCAACTTTGGGCAATTAAAAGTTTGGGGTCCTCCTTCATACAAGCTCTTCATTTCTTTCAAATCCACAAGTTGCAGCTCTGTTAATTCCAGAAACTGAAAGGAAGGATTAGATGTTTCATCATCTTTTTCCTTTGTAGCCATTACTTCCAAATTGCAGTATTCTAACTTTAATTGTCGAAGTTGGAGAAGACCACGTCTCACGGATGCTGGAAACACATTTCAAATTCTCAGAATATGCGACTCGAACTGATTGGAGATTTTGAAAAGTGGAAAATGACCCCCAATCTGATTCCTTGTTCCATATATCTCTCAATGACAGGAGATTACCAATCCTCAAATCTCTTAAAGAAAATGCAATTTTAATTTCTTCAAAATCCATCCGTTGATATATCTCTTCCACTCCATCACAATGATCTAGAGAAGGCGTCTCTACTCTCTGAAATCTAGTACAAATTTTTTATGGGAAAACAACTGATAGCTTTGAGCAATGCCTAACATCTATTGATTTCAGTTTGAAATATGAATCATTAGCTACGAATTGCTCATCCCATAAATATTTTATTCTAATCATGCCCCTGATATCCAATGTCTCCAAGTTGGGAAAAGTAACCTGTCATACAGGACATGAGATTACACGAAAACATAATTCATAACTGGAATTAGTAATTTGGGTATGTAAGAAAATAATAATACCATTTCATTGAACATATAATTTTCTTCCTCACTCTCACCACTTTAATCTCTGCCCACAAAATTCGCCATTGCTATGCATCTCCATATCGTCAATTCTCTCAACAATGGGAACTCAATTGAATACCAACTGCTGAACCTTTTTAGCTTTGGAAGGTTAAAAAGTGAAAGAGAAACAAGTTTAGGAAACATAACTGTTTTTGTGCTATATCCTCCTTCTATTTCTTCCATTTTCTTACTCTTCATTATCTCTTCAACTGACTCACAATCTTCTATGTGAATCTTTTGGAGTCCCATTAGACATTTCACCATTGATGTTGTGAATATATTTTTCAAACTATTGCATTTCTTCACCTCCAAGCTTTTTAGATTAGGGAAAGAAACCTGCATATGAAACAAATAAATATTTAAAAGCATATCAAATCTAAAAAAAGGACACAAACTTGGAATTTAAGTAAAGAAAAACATATAATATTGTATTGAAAAGGCGTATATGTACATTTCCATCTTTTATTTTGCAAAAGCAGATGAGATGTGGTAGTTTTTCCAGCTTCAAGGAGCTCAGTTGAGTGAATTCTATCACTTCATTGTTCTGCAGCTCGTCTTCACTTTCAACAATTAATTCATGAAGCTTTTGTAAACATTTTGCAGATGAAAAAGAGAAGAGACTGTTCAATTTATCGCAATTACTGATATTTAAGATTCGCAGTTCCCCCAAAGACGTCATTCCAAGTTGACCACTACAAATTTTCTCCATGCGTTGTAACTTGTTAAGGTACAATGACTTTAAGACAGGAAAAGATGACTGCATTGTCGGCTTGATCAGAAGTTGAATGCCAAAATCATTTTCAACACACATATGCTTCAAGTTTGGAAAGCCTTTATGAAATACGTTCTCAATGCCAGTCGCTCCATCTAAATACAAATTTTCACTTTCCCTTAACAACGATTTGATGCAATCCTCCAAATGATCACCTGCTTCAACCGTAAGCTTTAGTGTCCTTGATCGATCATAATGTCCCATCCATTCCCATTCACTACCAATGGATATTTTAAACCTTCTCAATCAGCTAAAGCACTTGAAGCCAACTGGTATCAACTTCAGATCTGGAATTTGTATTTCCAGAATCGACATGCTAGCCAAATTGTCCAACTCCATAAGGCTCGCATTCCCTTTGGAATCCCGTCGAGCAAAACTATTAAGCACGTACAGTTCTTCCAGCGAGCACAATCTTGAGAAGAAGTTTGCAGGAATCACTTGCAGGTCAGAACAATCTCGCAGATCTAATAGCTTTATTTGATTCAGCACCTCCATTTCTCTAGGCAATTCAACAATTTTTGAGCCTGCAAAACTTAGCACCTCTAATCGCTTCAGCTCTCCAAGAACAACAACATTTTCCATCTGGCACTTGTGCAAACACAATGTTTGAAGGTTTTTAAGTAAACCAATTGAAGAAGGAAGAGACGCCATGCGTGTGCCGGTGAAATCAATAACTTTCAATCTTTGATTCCCACTGAAAAATGAATCTGGTATTTCCAGACTAAGATCTTCGGTGTAGAGTAAAAACAGTTCCACCTCAGGACAATCCATGGTTAGAGGAAGCTCGCTGACATCACAGAACGGAAGAGAAATTCTGGTGCAGTCTTTGTTTGGCCAGTCCCTCAATCTAACCTCACCAGCACCAACAAAAGCATGCTGCACTCTCGATGCGATATTCAGAGCAGTGTCGCGAACAACTCCGTGCATTTTGACAAATCCCAGCATGTCTCCATCCAGCAACAAACTGTTGTCTTTGAGTTTGTTGATCAAACTAAATACTCTATTTCTTGCACCTTCAACACTTCGGATGTGCTTAAATAAATCCAAACCCATACTATAAATCAATAAGTGTTGGATCTGGATGTTAGACTGTCCTAGCAAAGCACAAAGCAAGAAAATGGACTTGATTTCATTTCCAGGAAGGTTCTCGTAGCTGGACTCTATTGCTTTGTACACTTTTTCATGTAGATCTCCTTCGTTGAATGTTGACAGTTGATACAGTGCGTCTTTCCACTCATGGGACTCCTTATTTTTCAATGCTGCAGCAACGAATTGAATTAAAAGCGGCAAGCCAGCACAATTTTTATCAATTTCAGTTGCTATGGCAAGCAAGTCGTCGCTAGGCTCTGCTGCAGACATGAACAAACTCAATGTCTCTGCTTCTTGTAGAGCTTCAAGTTGGAATAGCCTTTGAGCGCCCATCTCTCTGGCTAATAGATCCATTCTCCTCGAGGTTAGCATGATTTTGCAACGACCATTGAATGTCTCCTGAGAAGGAATTCCGAGAGCATTCAGTTCAAAATAGACAATAAAGAAATGGTTGCTGAATAAAATTTTAAAACCTTGCACTGCCGAAAATAAACTAGTTCATTGGGTAAAAATGAATAAATTAACAGCCAGAAGTGATTGACAATTGAAGAACCAAATTTAATTTTGCAAACCTTTTGCGCAGAAATTCCAACAGTGACCAGATCGGGCTTATGCCAAAGATCATCAAGAATGATTAGTACGTTGGAGTGCTCCAACCTTCTTTGCAGTTCTTTCGCTCGTCCTGCAATTTCCTCAGCATAGAATTTGAGACCCAAAAAGTCAGCAATCTCTCCTTGAATTCTTCTCAGTTCCGGTGTCTGAGAAACAGCAACCACTACAACAGTGTCGAATAGCTTCTCTTGCAACGCTTTTGTTTGGACATGGTATGCTAAAGTGGTCTTTCCAATCCCCCCCATACCATACACCCCTATCATACTCACATTGACATCTCTCAAAGCCTCCATTATTTGGTTCAGTATTGACACCCTTGAATACAAGGTTTCGCCGCTGCTAGAAGGAGGCTGCTGGGGAATCTGCTTCCGAGGGGGGCGAAATGCAATTGAATCTAAGCCTTCTTTGTTCCAAAGCTTTTGAACCTCTTTAGTTTTTAGTTCGGCATTCTTACTGATCTGATAGCGAGTCTTCAAATTGGGACGCAGTCCCACAAAGCACCTATTGTTTGCTTCTTCTTTCCATTGTGCGAGTTCCTCGGCCTCCCCAATAGCTCTGTCTGCATTGCTCAGCCACTCTGTAACATTTGGATTGATGTCGTGTGCGTTTCTTGTAGCATCTTCAACAGACTGGTGCAGTGAGATTCTCTTAGCCTTCAACTGATCAACTTCATCCTGGAGAGTCTGGACCCTTCTGTCGCACTTGAAAGCATAGCTAATCCTTCGTCTGAAAGGCATAACAAAATATTGATTGATTGGATCCAGAAACAACTCGACTATAATTGGAAGAATAAAATCCAGAACCATTTTGACACAAAACGGAGATAAAAGAGAAGTTGAGTAGTGGAATAGAAAAGAAAATGGAAGAATGAGAGTAGAGAGAGAAGAGAGAATATTAATTGAAACTGAAACACGACAATCAGATCGAAGAGAGAGAGTAAAGAAGAATACAGGTGTAATTTCCATTATGTGAATGCAAATAATATTATTGCTTTTTGAATATTTGAAAACCCATTTATTTATTTATTTCTGATAAAGACCTTTCATTATGCGGTTTGAAATAGAAGGTAAAAGGAAACAAAATAAAGGTTTAATACATCTACACTCCTCCTGAACTTGTTTAGAAAAGGTTGTTGATACCCTGAACTTTGAAATGTGATAGATAGCCCCTTGTATTTGTCTAAAACGCGTCACTTTACCTTCTTGTGCTGACCTGGCTTGCTACGTGGATGACCATCAAAATACATACGAGTGAAGTATGTTGGTGGAATAAAAATGAATAAAAAAAATCACTAACATTTTAATTCTTACCATTCAAAATTCATAATATATGTTCTTCGTCTTCTTCAAAACTTCATCTCTATTCTAAATATTTTCTGCAATTAATCATAATATTGTATCGATTCTTGGTCTGTCATTTTCATCTTCTTATTCTTGAAGCTGATATTTTTACGAGGGGGTAAAGTAATGCGTTTTAGACAAGTGTAGGGGGCTATCTATCACATTTCAAAGTTCATGGTAGCAACAGCCCTTTTTGGACAAGTTTAGGGGGGTATAGATGCATTAAGCCCAAAATAAAACAAATACTATAACAAAAGCATAACACAATTATGACACACATGGACTACATGAGTTTGCATGATTCAGCTTTATCTTATATGTTAGATAGGAAGAATTAGTAAGAGGAGAAGTGGATGAAAGAGTAAAAAATGATTCTAACTCGCTTGATAATTTCCATTGATAATAAGAACTATTTATACAAGACTTGAGGTAAATCGAAGAGACATAAACATAAATGAAATATATGAATATCCTAAGTACATGAACATTCTAAATGCATGAATTGAACAAATACATGAATTCAAATAAACATGTCTAGTTAATATGATCCATTGAACTTATAATGCATAAACAAGTTTAATTATAATCAAACTTCAACACTCCCCTTTAAACTTGTTCTTTTGTAATGCCAAGATACGTCCTTAGTCTGGAAAATACTTCAACCTTCAAAGCCTTGGGGAAAATATCTACAACTTGCTCTTCAGTTCTCACATGCTTAAGGACCACTTCTCCTTTATGGATACTCTATCCGATGAAATGAAATCTAGTGTCAATATGCTTGCTTCTATCATGAAATATCGGGTTCTTGCTCAAAGCAATTATGGACTTATTATCAACAAAAATTTTCGTGGCTTCAACTTGAATTAGACCCAACATCTCTAGCAATCTTCTTAACCAAATGGCATGACAAACACAAGAAGTCGCTGCCACATATTCCGCCTCACATGATGATAACGTAAAAATCAATAGTTTCTTCGAACTCCGAGTAAATGTTGAATCTCCCATAAAGAAAGCAAAACCAGATGTACCTTTTCTATCATCCACATCACCACCAAAATCGATGTCGCTGAAACTTGTTAAATTGCCATTAGAACTTGTAGCACAAAACAAGTCATAGTCACAAGTTCCTTTTATGTAACAAAGGATCCTTTTTGTTGCCTTCATATGACTCATGCGTGGTTCTTCCATATAGTGACTAATCAGTCCAACTCCATACAAAATATCGGGTCTTGTACAAGTTAGAAATCTCAATCTTAAAACCAATCTTCGAAACTGAGTTGGATTTACAATTGCACTATCATCAAACTTACTCATCTTTATTCCACATTCTACAGGAGTACTGACTAGACTACAATTCTCCATTTGAAGCTCCTTCAAGATTTTTGTTGCATATCCTTTCTAAGAAATGAAAATACCATCGTGTCCTTACTTCACTTCAATGCCATTATCATCTTTCTTTACATACAAAGCATGTTCATGCGAACACTTTGTATAGCCATTTTTCTGAAAATATGCATCAATACTAGAATACCATGCCCTTGGAGCTTACTTCAGGCCATATAATGCTTTCTTCAACCTTAGCACCTTATCTTCATGACCTTAAACTTGATAACCCAACGTGTGCTCTATATAGACATTTTCTTCAAGATACCCATTCAAAAATACTGACTTCACATCCATCTAATTGATCTTCCATTTATTTTGAGCAGCTAAAGCAATAATCAATCTGATTGTCTCCAAACGGGTTACAGGAGCAAAGACTTCTTCATAGTCAATACTAGCCTTTTGAGTGAATCCTCTAGCAAAAAGTCAAGCTTTGTAACGTTCAACTTCCTCTTGTGGATACTTCTTTGTCTTGTAAATCCACTTTACACTAATGGACTTCTTTTCTTTTGGAAGATTTGCTATCTCCCAAGTATCATTCTTTTGAATCACTCAAATTTCTTCATCCATAGCTGGTCTCCATCTATGGTCTTTTGATGCATCTTCAAAGCATACTAGTTATGACTTAGAATACATGAAAGACAATGTGGATTCATCCCCTTGCACTTCATTAGTTACAACATAAGTATCAAAAAGATCTTTCATATGAGGTGTTCGTTCAATAGAACTTTGAGGAGATAGGTCTTTATGATTCATTGGCGAATGAGGAGTTTGAGGCTCAATAATGACATCTTCTTGAATTCCATCATTACAAAATGGAAGAAAATTATAATTAGCATCTTTAACATTCCAATTCCACTAGCCTTCTTCATCGAAAGTAACATCTCTATTGATCACATTTTTTCCGGTTGTGGGTTCATAAAGCTTGTAGCCTTTAGAACTTGCGTCATATCCCACAAACACAAGCTTTCTAGATTTGTTATCAAGCTTTGTTCTTGATTCATTAGGAACATGTGTGTAAGCAATACTCCCAAATACTCATAAATGAGTAATGATTGGCTTTCTTCCACTCCATAATTCTTGAGGTGTAACTTTTGATAGGGATTTTATGGGACTTCGGTTGGATAAGTACACCGCACATGCAACTGCTTTTGCCTAAAATTCTCTTGGCATCTGCTTCTCTTTTAGCATGCTTCGGACCGTGTTTAAAATGCTTCGATTCTTCCTTTCCACCATACCATTTTACTGTGGAGATCTTGGTACTATTAGTTGACGTCGAATGCCATGAACTTCACAAAAGCTGTTGAATTGATTTGAGGTGAATTCTCCTCCTCTGTCAGTTCTGAGGGTTTTGATTTTCGACCCACTTTGATTCTCCACCAAAGCTTCGAATTTCTTGAAAATTTCAAAAACTTCGGACTTCTCTTTCAGGAAATATACCCATGTTTTACAGCTAAAATCATCAATAAACAATAAAAAGTACCTATTTTTACCATATGAGGAAGGTGATATCAGCCCACAAACATCTGCACGCACCAATTCAAGTGGATTTTTCACTCTAGTGAATGACTCTTTAGGAAAGCTTTACCTTAATTGCTTTCCATACATGCAACCTTCACAGATCTTTTGCTCGAGAATCATGAAAGGCAACTCATTCACCATATTTTCTTGAGACATCATTCTCAAATCACCAAAGTTGAGATGACCAATACGTGGATGCCACAACCAAGATGAATTTGAAGAAGAAGACTTCAAACAAACACCACACTCAGTGTTGAGTTGAATTTTGAACGTTCGATTCTTTGACATGGTACTTTGGCAATAAGTTCTCCTTTTCTTCCCTTCATAACCAACTCACAATTCTTCATACTAATCTTGTAGCCCTTCTTAATGAGCTACCCCAAACTCAAAATGTTGGATTTTAGCTTTGGAACATAATAAACTTGAGAAATAAAATCATAGTCTCTATTCTTTAATTTGACAAGAATATCTCCTCTCCCCATTATTGGAATTTTAGTTTCATCGCCAAAAGAAATATTTCCAATCTCCGATTCCTCAAGTTTATAAAATAGATTTTTGTTACCGGTCATGTGATTGCTAGCGCCATTATCGAGATACCAAGAATTATCATTTTTATCTCCTACACAAGTGAGTAAAAAAGGAGAATCTTCTGCTTCTTCTTCGTACTCTTCCACTTTAGCATAATTAGCCTCTTAAGTTACTGAACTATTTCTATATTCATTTGCATAATGACCAAGCTTTTGACTATTATAACATCGAACTCTTGATCTTCTTCCACCACCTCTTCGATTCCAAGTCCCTCTTGCTCTTCCTCTTGTATTTTGGTGATGAGGATTTGATTCCTCATTATTAAAGTGAGTTCTTCCTCTTCTATGACCTCTTCCTTGTCCTCTTCCACAAACATAGCCACTTCTTCCTCTACCTCTGCCTCGAACGAAATTGGATTCGCCTTTCTCGTGCAAATTCAGTTTCGTTTGAAGAACTTCTGCAACGGGCTTCTCTTTTTTCTTTATTTTATCTTCACGAACTTGTAATGAACCCATGTGTTGATCCACAGAAATTGAATCCAACTCCTTAGATTCTTCAATTGCAACCACTATATGGTCAAACTTCGTAATCAATGAGTGAAGGATTTTTTCAACAATACGAACATCGTCCATCTTTTCTCCATACCTCTTCATTTGATTAACAATTACCAATACTCTAGTAAAATAATCTGATATAGTCTCAGATTCTTTCATATTCAAGGATTCAAACTCACGTCTTAGAGTTTGAAGATGAATTTTCTTAACTTTGTCAATTCCTTGAAATGAGTTTTGGATAATCTCCCATGCCTGCTTCGCTGTTACTGCGGCTGCAACTTTTTCAAACATATTCTCATCCAGACACATGTGAATAAGTGTAAGACCTTGTTGATCTTTCTTCCTTGCATTTTGTAATGCAGTTCTTTGTGCTTGATTCAAAGAGTCTTCATCTTCTAGTTGTATAAAACCCTTATCGACAATCTCTCATACATCTTGAGCACCCAACACGGCTTTGATTCTAATACACCAATTATTATAATTCTCTTTGGTGAGTTTTGGAAAAGGAAATGAATATATGTTGGAATTCATGGTTTCGATTAACCAGGCTCTGATACCACTTTGTTAGATAGAAATGATTAGTAAGAGGAGAAGTGGATGAAAGAGTAGAAAATTATTCTAACTCACTTGATAATATCCATTGATAATGAGAACTATTTATACAAGACTTGAGGTAAATCAAAGAGACATAAACATAAATGAAATACATGAATATCCTAAGTACATGAACATTCTAAATGCATGAATTGGACAAATACATGAATTCAAATAAATATGTGTAGTTAATATGATCCATTGAATTTGATAATGCATTATAATTAAACTTCAACATTATAGTCATCACTAGTGTTTGGTTTGTATTCTTTCAATGAAGAATCTAACATGTGGGGCACACAAATACATTATTGAGGCGGGAAACAAGGTTGTCCTACTTGTAATAGTTTCTCTATCCACTTGCGTTTTTTCTGAATTTTTTTCATTTCCTCAATCATATTGTCTTCTACTCACACCTTTAAGTAATACTCTATCAATAATTCAATATCACATCTCTCCTCTTTTAATGACCCCGAACCTTTTTTTTATTTATTCTGTAACATTGTAATTGATTAAGTTTGTAATAAACGGAATTCGCTAATGTACTGTAGACAGATGAACACAATTTATCTAATTTCATATTGATAAAATGTTACATGTAGCTAACTACGAATATCCATTCATTGTAATTTTGTAAAGATGACAAGGCAGCATGCCACATGGAAGAACTAGTTAAAATATATGAATTGAAGTTATCATTTCACAAGTGTTCATAAATCTTCGATCCAGCATAAGAATTGATCAGTCTTTTTTATTCAGCCTCCTGCAAAATCATATTTGAAATTAACTTGCCTTATACTATGTTAAATACTTATCTATTATGATTAGTTGAGTTATTTCTTATTGACTAATCTACACAAGGAAATTTAATTTTTTGCCCTTCTACAAGGAACTGAACCACCAAGATCACACATGTATGGAAGGAAATTCATTTTAAATTGATTAACAAATTGAATACAAAATCAAGATCTTACTAGGAAACTTTCAGGTTTCAAATAATTATCTAATTTCTTAAATTGGCCTTCAATGTCAAAGAATTGATAGTTAATTCGGGTACTAGTTTATTTTGATCTATTCTTGATATTCCTTTCCCTAAATTTCATCATGTCTTTGATCAAAATCAAAAATCCATTTTTAGCTTGCTTGAAAACAGGTAGTAGCAAAGTTACAAATTAAATCCCCCCCACACACACTTTAAGGCAGTCCTCATTTATGCTCAAACCATAAAAAAATGAATGGTGAAAGAAATTTATAAAACCTGGTGGAAGGGCATCCTAGGTTCGTTGTTGTTGATGGTAAGATGACACCGTACTGAATCTCCATCTCCTGATGGAAAAGCATACAAGCCATTTCTACTCGGACCGCGTAGAATCACCTGTTTGGATTTGAGGTCCGTTACAACAAAGAACTTGTTAAAAAATTCAACAAAAATATCATTGGATTGTGTTAAAGCATGTACTTGGCATTAGATTCAGGAACATGTAACACATTGACAACTTCAACGACTTAACACTAGTAGGAATGGATGAACAACCAACATTTTTAATACAAAGAGAAGAGTCGTTACCTAGTTGAACCTCCTCAGATCCAGAGTACTCAGAGTGGAGATTCAGATGTCCCAAGTCAGATGTAATGTGATGAGTTGAGTAAAATGAGCCGATGGTTGATTAATATCATCATGAATGGAATTTAGTCATGTATGATGATGTTCCTCGATGAGTAAAATACCAAAAAGGTCATCAAATGAAATTGTACGAGAAGCGAATGTACAAACATCCCTGTAAGAACCGCAAAGGCCATCCAATATATTATCGACTAAATCTTCCTTAGATATAGGATTTTGTAACGAAGCCAACCTATCCAATAACAATTTCGCTCGCTGCATATACTTGGATTTGTTTTCAGATTCCGATTTGACCAAAGAGTGTAATGTTGCTTTAACTCTCAGATTTGCGCTCGTGAGCCTGAGGCGTAAGCCTGCTTGAGTTTCAGCCAAGATTTTCAAGCTGTCATGACTCCAATGATCTGTGGAAGAATCGAAGGTGAAATCGAATTAAATATCCAAGAGAGAACCTACTGATCTTGATAGATACAGTTACGATAATCCATATTTGGTTCGCTTGATAGCAGTATTTCCGCCAGAGCTGTGACTGAGCCTTCTATATGCGATAAGAGTTTGCAGTCGGCTATGACTAAGCCATCTATTATCACCATTTCAGAAAAAGGAAAGGATTTTTGAGATAAAGGGAATTAGGGTTCTTCGCTTCTGAAACTATTAGAATTCACAAAAGCAAGTAATCTCTCTCTTCAACTCCTTCTAGCTTTTTATAGGCCTTTTGATCTATCAATGAGAAGTGGTGCTTTCACAAAGCTTGATTAGAATCAGCGTTGAGATTAACTCTTGATTAACCACCTTAGTAAATGGTGAGTTTAGAAGAAAACAGTTGCAATTCAAAAGCATGTCTTTTTTAAAACGTGGGTTTTGATTTTAACAGCGAAACTGAATCTCACGTTGTTACTTTAAAACATAGGCGGAGTTAAATGTGTGTCCTCTCTTACTGAAATAAAGATAAATTTTCAACACTTAGCTAAATTTCTAACTTCTTCTTCACATGGGGTTCGCCATACCAATAAGCTACCTTAGAACGATGAATTGCTCCTTTGGCAATGGCTTGGTGAATATGTCAACTCGTTGTTCCTCTGAAGGAACATACTCCATCTTAACATCTCCCCTTAGCACATGATCTCTAATGAAGTGATGTGTAATGTTGACATCCTTCAATCTGTCATGCTGAATTGGATTCTTCGAAAGGTCAATTGCGCTCTTGTTATCATAATATAACTTCGAGACATTTGGACTTTATACCATAATCTTCTAGTTGCTGCTTGATCCATAGCAATTGTGCTACCCAACTTCCTACTACCATGTACTCAGCTTCAACTATACTCAGTGCAACAGAAGTTTGCTTTTTGATATACTAAGAGACTAAGCATTCTCCAAGGAAATGGCATCCTCCTGTGGTGCTTTTCCTATCAAGCATATCTCTTCCATAATCAGCATCTGTGAATCCTCTTGGAGTGAAAGCCATGTTGTTGGGATACCATAGACTTACTTCAACAGAGCATTACAAGTATCTGAGAATTTTCTTCACAGTTGCTAGATGAGATTCTCTAGGATCAGCTTGATAATGAGCATAATAGTACACAAAATAATGTATGTCTAGCCTACTAGCTGTAAGGTAAAGAAGAGAGCCTGTGATTCCTCTGTAGAATTTATTGTCTATAGGTTTTCCAGCTTCATCTTTACTTAAGATAATATCAATGGACATGGGAGTGGACATTGGCTTCGAATGCTCCATGTAAAACTTCTTCAGGAATTCTTTAGCATACTTCGCTTGACTGATAAAAATTCCATCTTCAGTATACTTAATTTGAAGACCAAGGAAAAATTTGAGCTCTCCCATCATAGACATTTCAAACTCAATTTTCATCTACTTGCTGAACTCTTTGCACATCTTCACATCAGTTGGTCCAAATATAATATCATCCACATATATTTGGACTAGCAACACATCTTCTTTTCTACACCAGATAAACAGAGTCATATTTGCTTTCCCTCTTTCATAGCCTTTGTTAATAAGAAAATTAGTCAGCCTCTCATACCAAGTTTTGAGTGCTTGCTTCAATCCAGAGAGCTTTCTTCAATTTGAAGACATGCTCATGATTCTTCAGATCTTCAAAGCTAGGAGGTTGGTGGACATAAACTTCTTCTTGAATGAATCCATTCAAGAATGCGCTTTTAACATCCATTTATAACAATTTGAAGTTCATATGAGATGCGAAAGCACACAAGATTTGAATAGCTTCAAGCCTAGCTACAAGAGCATAAGTCTCATCATAATCGATGCCTTCTTGCTGATTGTAGCCTTGAAGAATAAGCCTGACCTTGTTCCTGACAACATAGCCATCTTCATCAAGCTTGTTCTTGAAAACCCATTTGGTGCCGATAATTGATTTCCCTTTAGGGTTGGGAACTGGATCCCAAACATCATTGAGCTTAAACTGATCCAGCTCCTCTTGCATTGTGATCATCCAATAATCATCTACTTCTGCATCTTTGTTCGTAACTTTTCTACTGATAAGTTAAATAACTTTTTCGCAAAAGAGTTTGGCTATATATTAATGGTGCCAAAAACTTATTCACGTAAAGTATAGGTGTTGTCAGTACCTCTTATCAATATAGAAAAATGATGATAACTGCAAGTATACAGTTGCGATATAGTTTTAAAAGATATCGATCCCACAAGGAAGAACTAGCTCTAAAGATCAACAAGAAAGACAGAATAAAGAAAATAAAATAGATTTGATATTTTGGATAAGAGGGTTAGAATGAAGAGTAGATATAGATATGGAAGACTAGAGAATCTAAATATATAGATTTTCCCTACGAAATAAGGATAGCAGAGAAAACATGCAAGTTCAACAAAGATGTTATGATTCATTAAACTAATCTAACAGACTCGGTTTAAAATACCCAGATGTTCAATTATTCGCTATAGAGCAACACATGAAATAACTTTTCTAAACCTAGCGCAAATGAATTAAGACAATTATATAAACCTGGACAATGTCAATACTATGCTTAGTACAGGTCGCTCTCACATAGCCACATTTAGCAAGTTACCATTCTAAAAATGTTGGCTCACTAAACAGCGTTATATCACAGATCTGATGATTATACACGATATTGTTAACCCAAAACTACTCTTAAAATTAACTCCAATGCATATAACTTGATTAATATAAAAGACTTAACACGAAATACGTATTATGACACATAGACATATCATAAACTTCGAAATAGAAAGTATAAGTAGAAAGTAAAGCAAAGTTGTAAGGTATGCAAGTGAAAGCTAAAGTTGATCAAACCATATCCATTCTTTAATGGGAGTCGTCAATTCCCGCAATTCCTGCGTCTGCTTTGAATTCTGTCTCGGCCTGTACAGAACCTCCGCTAGGATGTTATTCTTTGCGAATATAGAACAAACGAATATTAAAGAATGAAAACTTTTATTGATAAGTGATTTACAAGTACACTTATACAATAATCGCTTGAGAATATAGAGAAATCTAGTGATTGAAACAAGGATTCGAATCATTTATACATTTTCTCGCTAACACTTATGAACATAGCAAATTCTCTATCTATACACACACTATATCTCTCTCATGAACTCTAATTTTTTCCCTCTGGTATATTCCACACCACTGATGCACTCTAACATTGATGCACGAAATTGAAAGGTTTGGAGCCCTATTTATAGAGTTCAAAGGGTTGTGTCTATCCATATGAAGAGTTGTGTCCATTGGTGAATGATTACATCACTTTATTGTGATTAGTTGAGAAACTTCAATCTAATCCACAATGGATAGGCACCTTTTAATGATTGGTTGATTTCTGATAGGTGTCTATTCGTTGGTAGTTAATGGCTGTTGATTGTCCTTATCTAGCGATTGGTAGTTAAGAAGATTAAACCATAAAACAGTCACAGTCGTGACCATGATATACAAGTTGCGACCGTGAATCTTTGATTGGCTGATTTCTGTTTTGAAGAAGAACAAGTCATGACCGCGAATTGTTATCGTGACCGTGAATTACATTTTTCTTCAGAATTCTCCTTGTAACTTCATCGATCTTTGACAGCTTCAATCCTAAGCCAAATCTTTAAGTCAAACACATCTTTTTGCACCTTTTTCACTCTTTTTTCATAGAATTCCACTTTAGATCATTTTACTCCCAAGATTAACCTAGTATCTGCATTTGCATTAAAAACAACTACATACAACGTGAAATCTTTTAAATGAAGTATAAAAATGACTTAAACTATAGTATTTAGTGTATAAAATTAATATGATAATAAGTGTAATTATAAACTTATCATTCCCCATACTTAACTTTTGCCTTGTCCTCAAAGTAAATTCAACAGAAGTGTATAAATTGGTAAACAAGTTCGTACCTCATTTGGCGAAAGACTATTGCAGTGAGTACCACATTCCACGTTGCAAAAGATTTCAAGTAGAATTTCGAAATTTCTCACAAATTAGTAATGGACAATTTATATAGTTTAGTTGCATACCTTTGTTCTTAATGGAGAGTTAACCGAATTGCATCTTCATATAAGCGTTATATGCATAATTGAATATTTTCTTCTCCTAAGCATGGTATAAAGTATAAAGGACATAGAAAGCACACTTTGATTAATTTCTTTCAAGGCATTTTTAGGTAATCTAGGATGCTAAGACACTCTCAATGGTTGCATTTTATGCTCCATACCACTATCCTCTTTTTTCAATGGTTGCATTTTATGATCCATACCACTCTCTCATTTTTTCTTTTAAGCATATGTTTTTGAAGTACTTTGTACTTTGCACCCATTTTTCGTGCTATGCTTTCTTTTCTTTTTTTTTCACTCAATGAATGGTTGCAGTTTCTGCTCCGTACCATTCCTCACCTTTTTTAACTCATTGGTTATCCTATAGATGGCAACGGGCCGGATCCGGGCCGGGTCCGGATCCGGCGGGTCCATTATTTCCGGATCCGACGGATCCCACGGATCCGGGTCCAAAACGGGTCCAAAACGGGTCCATGTAATTAACATCAAATTCTTAGTTTCAGCTTCCATTTTTGTACATTTCACCTTATTTTAAATATTTTACATGCTCATTTAATTATGTTCATGCAATTGGATTTATGTGGATATCAAA
>CATIWQ010650464.1:0-14004 GCA_949673415.1 Euphorbia schlechtendalii
CCCCGCGAGGCTGCCTCGCGAGGGACCCTCGCGGGCAGTCCCCGCGAGGCTCCCTCGCGAGGGCCGCGAGGGTCCCTCGCGAGGGCCGCGAGGGTCCCTCGCGGGAATCCCTCGCGAGGGCCGCGAGGTACCCTCGTGGGAATCCCCGCGAGGGTCGCCTAGGACCCTCGCGGGGAGGCACCGCGAGGGTCGCTAGGAACCCTCGCGGGGAGGCCCCTCGAGGGTAGCTAGGCACCCTCGCGGGAATCTCCGCGAGGGCTGCCTCGCGCAGCTTTGCGCGAGGCTGCCATTCGCGAGGCTGTCTCGCGCGGTATTTATATATATATATATATATATATATATATATATATATATATATATATATATATATATATATATATTTTTAGTTAAATAATTTAAAACGTCCGAGGAGGATTCCCATATGGAGATCGTCGGGTGGTAAAAAATCGTGTGATTCGAGGATAAATTTCCAGAAAAGCCGTCATCATTGAACGCGCGAGCTGGTACAAAATCCCGTGCTCACAGTACCAAGCTCAAATTTTGAAGGAATGGGAAAATGATTGACTTTTTGCAAACTAAATAATAGTTCTTGATCTGAATTTGCTTTTGTTTCTAGCATTGTACCAGTATCTTGAATAATAATACTTGATTCACCTAGTATCCTCATGGAGGTGTTTTCCATTTTGTTTTTAGCACTGTGCTCAAAGGCAAATATTATGTTGTTGCTTGATTATGTTAGATATCTTTTTATTTAAAATTTTTATTTATTGTTATGGAACTGACCAATATTACGTCTAACAATTTGCAAGATCCATGTTAGTAGTGTTTCTTGTTTGCATTAATTCATCTACTTTATTTTACAATAATTTTCTGTCTTTATTTTTTTCTAATTGGAACTGTCTAAGCTTTTGAAATATCTCTGAACTTGTCTAGCGAGCTACCTGAAATTCTTGGGGGTAGTTGTATTTGTGTTGATGAATGAGGCTTGTTTTGTTTTTAGGTTCACTTTTATCTCAGAATTCAAATGGATCATGTTTTGTTTCATTCAACTTGTTTAGCGAGCTGCTTGAAATATCTTTTGTTTTTATTTGAAAATGAAGTATATTAAGCAAGAAAACATAACGTACAAAGAGCCTTTAAAAAGGCCTTACAAAATTCGAGCATAAAGCTCCCTATTAGCTAGAGCTTAACTCTTATCTTGTACACAGATGTATGTTAATTAACAACAAATTGTAGGATTTTAGAAAGAGCTAGTAGTTAACCAAGAGTCCAGGCTAGCAGAATTTGAAGAGATAATAGTTAACCTAGAGTCCAGGCTAGCAGATTCTAACCTGAATTGTAATTTCGGGACATGTCAAATACATAAACGTTGATTAATTTGATACAAGAAAGCTTAAACTATTACAGTTATATAGCTTCACCTCCATGTAATTCCCACAAGTGATTTATTAGGTCCATCTTTAAATCATTGTGCACTCTTTTATCTTGGACTTGTTTCATTCGATTCATCATTCTTGATACAAGAAAAGCATAGTCACGATTTGGATGTACATCTTCAACCACATCATCTCCGTGAGGATGCCAACTTTTAAGATCGATACCTTGGCTATGTTCGCTCTCAATGATCATATTGTGTAAGATGATGCATGTTTTCATTATCCTTCCAAGATCCTTCGCTTTCCACACACGCGCAGGACCTTTGATAATATGCCACCTACTTTGCAGCACTCCAAATGCTTGTTCTACATCCTTCCTTACAACTTCTTGGTGTTTGGAAAATAATTTTTCTTTCAGTGAAGATGGTTCGGATATTGTCTGAATAAGAGTAGCATAGTGTGGATATATTCCATCAGAAAGGTAATATCCCATTTTATATCGATGACCTTGTATTATGAAATTGCAAGGAGGTGCAACATCATTAATAAGATCATCAAATAATGGGGATCTGTATAATACATTAATATCATTATTAGTACCAGCCATGCCAAAAAATGCATGCCAAATCCACAAACTTTGTGAAGCTACAACCTCTAAAATTAAAGTTGGAACTTTTTTAAATCCATTAGTATGCGTGTCATGCCAAGCAATTAGACAATATTTCCAATGCCAGTGCATACAATCTAAACTCCCAAGCATACCTGGAAATCCTCGAGCCTCACCTTCTTTTAGTAGCATTTCAATGTCATTTTTGTTCGGTTTTCGTAGATATTGCTCCTCAAAAAGTCCTATTATAGCATCACAAAGTCGCTTTAAGCTTTTTATGGCAGTAGTCTCTCCAATTTGAATATATTCATCTAGCACATCAGCAGCACATCCATATGCAAGCATTCGTATTGCAGCTATCACTTTTTGTAAAGGACTTAGCCCGACTTTCCTATAGCTGCATTAACTTTTTGTGTAAAATAATCAGCATAATTTTCCACAGCTTTCAAGATTCGTTTGAATAATTCTACATCCATTCAAAATCGACGTCTGAAATGCTCTGGTGTGTACTTTGAATTTTCGCCCTTGAAGTAGTCATTAACAATTAAATCATGACGACTTAGTCTATCACGGTGAATTTAGCGCCTATAAAATGACGATCCACCATGAAGAGATCTTTTATTACTTACAATTGTTGGAACTACCATAGGAATAATAGACCGAATCACATTATGTATGTTTTTCTTGTGTGCATCATTTTCTTCCAATGGCTGGTCTAATAAGCTTTTAGTCATTGAAAACGTACAGTTGCTCGATGATGAACTATCATAGTCAAATTCCGAACTTGATGATGACATGTTTTTGAATAACTCCTACCAAAAAAATATAAAAAATTTTGTAAATGTGATTCAAGAATACAGTCGAGAATCATATAAAAAGAGAACCACATTAATTTAATAAGCATAAGCGAACATAGTGGTTGTATTCAATAATTGAAATTATTTACAACGGGTGGAGCATTTTACACAATCAATGTTTAACATCAAATGTAGTTAACTAGGCAAACTTGCACAATGATTAATTAAAAATTCGTTCACAAAGAAGAGAAACAGAAGATGAAAAGGTCAGAAGGGAAAAAGAGAATGAGTTTAAGTTTCTACGATGAAATATGACAAGACTAAGCACAACCTTTTTATTTGATTCTACTTCAATTTACAGTGGACAAAACAAGTAAATTAGATTCACCTTGTGAAGAGAAGTAGAGGATCAATGGAAAATCTTCAAGATCAAAGTGTGATTACCAGAGAAACTGTCTAACGCAGATGAGGAAGAGGTAGGTAAAGCGGTAGATTGAGGAAGATGTGGTTGATATTAAGTCTTTTTTTATTATTATTTAATTTTAAAAAATACAGTTTAATGTAAAATAAACTACCTGCTGCAGCTATATTCTAAATGTATATTGTCTATTTCTAAAATCATTGTCATATCATCAAAGTGAACTTCAATTTTACTTGCCACGTAAGCCAGAAATTCACAATCTACTAAAGATGCTCTAAGCATACCATATCGAATATAATGAGTGATAACAAATGTTTTCAAAATTGGACAATATTTATCTGTTAAACTATAAAACCCAAAAATGGGGATTGACCGGTTTGAATTGAGAAAACGGTGAATTGGTAAACTTGCCAAAGTCTCATTCATAATCAAACTTGGAGCTGGCAAGAGAATCTTATTTATTTATAATAATTATATTATCAGTATAGTATTAAAATATAAGATTAGATCATCGTTTGTTAGCATTTTCTTCGTATCATTATCATTTATTATTTCTTTCGAAAAGAAATCATTGTTTAAATGTATCATAAATATATATTGTTTATTTATAACGTAAATATTATCTTTCCATAAACTACCATTTCATTGTGATTAAAAAATCAGTTGAACTGATACAACTGAGAATCATCAATTTCACTAATCAAATTAAATATATGATCTAGTTTCAATAACAAAAGTAAAAATTTAGAAACAATGGGTCACTGTGAAACTAAAAGTAATTAGGGGGTAATCAACTTATAAAGGCTAGAAAACGTTTCTATTATCAGTACAAATCAAGATCGCAAATCGTAATGTACAAATTTATTGATGGTCTCAATATAAAGGCATTGCTGAAATGGTTGAATTAGGAATAATGAATGGGTTTTGAGACTCGTAAAGTGATACATTTACTATGTCGGCTATTGAAAGAAAACAAAAAAAAAGAAAAGAAAAAGAAGCGCATTTTCAATTAGGAAATTTCCATGCTGTGGGAAATTATAGCACCGCGTCTAATTAATTTAAAAGTCATCCACATAGGTAAGTAAAACCGTACACCCACCCTTGTTGGCCCCTTCCCTAGTCCCTGTTAAAATAGCAACCAATTATGTGTAATGCATCCTTAATTCTTTATCATCATCGCCACCATTCATTCACATCATCATCATCATCATCAATCAACCGCCTTTATTTCTCTCCTTTGCTCTCCTGCAATAAATAAATACCTGCTCCCTATTATTAACTCCTATCGCTCTCAATTTTTGAAATTGATAACTGCTTCCTCTCATTCACCCTCTCAACTTCGCACGATGGCCAAGGCAAGCAAGCACCCTCTGCAACTTCACTCTCTTCTTTTGATTTTTGGTTTTTTTTTTTTTTTTTTTTTGCGAATCTTCCAATTTCTGTTCGTTTCCTTGCTTATTTCTGTTTGTTTATCTGCTCTTGTAGAAGAAGAACAACAACAACAATAACTCTCAGGCTCAACAACAGCAGAACGAAAGCAATGGAGGAGGAGAAAAGGAGGTCCAGAAGAAGGAAGGAGGCGGAGGTGGAGATTCGAAGAAGGGAGGTAACGATTCCGATGGATCGATTGTCCTCAAGATCGAAATGCATTGTGAAGGCTGTGCTTCCAAAGTATTGAAACTCGCTCGCTCTTTCAAAGGTTTTCCCTGTCTCCTTCTCCGATTTTCATGCTGCTTCTCTGTTTCTGTTAATGGATTTTTGAAATTTTAGGGAAATTTTTTTGTACCAGGCGTGGAAAGCGTGAAAGCTGATATTGAATCGAAGAAATTAACAGTGATGGGGAAAGTGGATCCCTCGCAGATTCGTGACTTTCTTCAGCAGAAGACGAAGAAGAAAGTGGACCTTCTTTCTCCACTTCCCAAGAAAGAAGACTCCGCTAAAAATGCCAAAAACAACAAGGATCAAAATAACAGGCCCAACGACGACAAATCAGGCGCCGCCGCAGATAACAAAAAACCCAAAGAGGTAACCAAACGCCTATTTTTACGGCCTCATTGTGTTATAGTTTTCTACAAGGCAATTTGAATTTTTTTGAAAAAAAATTGGATAGGCACCGGTGACGACGGCGGTTATCAAGGTGGCATTCCATTGCTTGGGCTGTATAGAGAAGATTCACAAAATTGTTTTCAAGACCCAAGGTAACTTTATCATACCCTTTCTACTTCATTCCCCGTTTGCTTTTCCATTGTTGACGGCGTTCGGTGATTTAGGTGTTCATGACATGACACTCGACAAGCAGAAGGAAACGGTGACGGTCAAGGGCACAATGGACGTTAAGGCGTTGACCGAGACTCTGAAGGATAGGCTCAAGAGGCCTGTTGAGATTATTCCCCCAAAGAAGGAGAAAGACGGCGAAAATGCCTCTGCCGGCGGCGGTGGAGATAATTCCGGTGGAGGTAAGAAGAAGAAAGGCGGCGGCGGTGAAGGTCAAGAGAATGCCGGTAACGGTGGAGGAGGGGAGTTTGCTGTTGCTAAGATGGAACAGATGATGCAACCCGGATTCGGATATGGAACGGGTCCAATGCCCGGTTATGGATACATGGGTCAGCCAAACCCAATGGCAGCTTATGGTCACGGGTTTGTTGGACAAGCGGCGCCGGGTTATGGGAACGGGTATTACATGGGTATGACTCAAGGTCCACCTGTGCCGGTTTATGACTACGGGTATGGGTATGGAAATCAAGTTCCGGGTTATCCAGTGCATATGAAATTCAATGATGAGAATCCGAATGCCTGCTCTGTGATGTGATAAGTAGAAGAGAAAAAATTAGGAGCTCCATAAGTCAAGTGTAAATGATAAAATAGGGAGATTATGGAAATTTTGGGGGTTTTAACGTTTTGAGAATATGGGTTTGGTTAATTAAGTTTGTTAGTATCAATTTCTTAATCTGTAGTGCTTTGTTCATGGAATATGGACTGAGTAGTTTAATATACTTAATTAAATATGTTTAAGTTTCTGGTAATTTGTTTTTGTGCTGGGAAGGTGGGAATAATATAATGGGGTTCTATTTTGGGTGAGACAAATGATAGCAGAGCAGTTTTGGTAGTTTTTGCATTATTTATGATGGATAAAACTGCAATTATGTATTTATGTTTGTAATTAAGATTAAAATCAATAAAATATCAAGGGAATAATGATGTGGGCACGTTTTGATGAAAGTGAAAAGTAGGAGGAGTTGAAAAAAATGATGTGTAGAAGATTCTGATCATGTGATTTGGTGTGGTTTCTGCTTCATACGTTGCTTAAAAATGGATAATGACTGTAATTTCACTCAATTTGTTATTTATCTAATTTTAGCCGCTATCAATTAGTTTTTTTTTTTTTTTTGGGTCAAAAGATGGGTCCAATCAATCAATTAATTTTTTATCAATTGATCCGATCACACTACTTATACGCTACAGAAGATCAGTTTTAAAAGGTGACTAATTTTCCACTTGAGGTATTTATTAGTAATTCTGCTGGATTTTGCATATTTGAATTGTAGTGAAATGGATTTTAGGCGAGTCGAAGATCAAATGATTCTAATTAAACCTAGATTAAAGGTGAGGCAGGTGAAATTGAGGAATGAAATAGGGTTTGTGTAATGGGAACAAACAAAAGAAGACATACAAAACAAGTGAAGCAACAAAATGAAAGCGGAGAAGGCAGAAAGCAGAAGCATCCAAACACAAACAGAGCAAAATGACAGAAGAGCAGAGTGGTAGCCATACTATTGTCTATAAGAAAGCCAGTACAATATGTATTGATAGCTTGAGCAAGCAGTGAAATTGGAGGAGACAATAGAATAGGGTCGGGTCCCCCCATATACCTTTCTAATAAATAATTACTACTACACAGATGAAACATATAACAAAAAAGGGCTTTCATATAAATAATAATAAATTCGAGGACATATTATGTTTTTTGTTTTTGTTTTCGCCTGACATGTGATGTACGCACCCAAATATTGTATGGACACGAACCTTTGAAACAACCTTTTCTCTGCAGTGGCCTCACAACAAAACCCTCTCAGGCTTCTGCGCGCGCTATTCGTCGGCCGGACTTCACAGTTTTTTATTAAAAACGTTAATTAAGTCCGGCCTAAATTCATAGTTTAGAATTTCGGACTTGGACTGGGTTTGTAAAGTCATTTTCAAACCTGATTCAATCTCATGAATATTTTTTATGTTATGAAATTTTTTATTGAACTAAATAGAAAGAATATAAAATAAGTTAAAATATATTTAAAAACATAATTACATTGTTTATTTAAAATTTTTAATATTATATAACATTTATTATAATTAAGTATACAAATTTAATATTATAAAATATAAAATCTTAAAATAATTATAAATTTAATGTATAAATATATATTAAACAAATAAAATTATTCGTCGGACGGGGTTCAGGTTGGGTTCGGGTATTTATATAAAATCAAGCCCGGCCCATGAAACTTCAAGCTTTAACGGGCTTGATTTGGGTTTTTTAAAAAATGAGTATCCAAACATGATTCGTTGTAGCGAGCTCGAACCAGGTGGGTAACCCGGCCCGTGAACATGTCTACTACCCATATGGTATATACCCCTATGCTATACTATACTATTAGTACTAATGATTTAAGCTTCTTGTATTTTTTTTAATGTACATTTGACTATACCTGTTCGTCGGGCGGGCTGAGCCGGGTTCAGGCCGGGCTTGGCGAGCTTTTTATAAAAAATGTTAACTCAAGCCCGGCCCAAGCCCATACTTTAGAACTTCGAGCTCGGGCCGGGTTTTCAAGGTAATTCCCAAACCCGGCCCGGGCCCGTGAATATTTTTTTATTAAAAATTCTTTTATTAAATTACATAGAAAAATATAAAATAAACTAAAATATATTTAAACTTTAAATATAATTGCATTGTTTGCTTAAAATCTTTAATATTTGGTAAAATTTATTATAATGAAGTAAAGTAATTTAATCGTATAAAATATAAAATTTTAAAATAATTATAAATTTAATGTATAAAAATATAATAAATAAATAAAATTATTCGTTGGACAGGGTTCGAGTCAGACTTGGATATTTATATAAAAACTAAGCCCGACCCATAAAACTTCGGGCTTTGACTGGTTCGGGCTCGAGCCGGGTTTTTAAAAAAAATAAGTGTCCAAACCCGACCTATTGAAGTTGGCTCGGACCAGATCGGACGGGTAGCCCGGCCCGTGAACAGGTCTACATTTGACTTATGTTGAGAGAGAAACGTGGAGCTGTTCTCTCCCTTTTTGGAGGGATTACTCTGTCCTTTTGTTTTGAGGTTGGAGTATATGTCCTTTTCTAATATCCACGAAATTTCCTAACGTTTGGATTTATAGAATTCGCCCTTTTGTTCATATATAGACACGGTTTGAATATAATAAAAACCAAAATTATAATAAGGAAATTGAATTGGAACTCTAGGCATTGATTTCAAACTTTCATATATGCGAATATACCAAAGTATAAAAAGACGATAGTACAGGGCAATACAAAAGAGATGAAAATTGACTTTGTTAGTACTAAAATACCCCTGGGCAAATAATGCAATTACACGATTTGGCTAGTTGGCTAAGGAGAGGAAAGAGAGATACGTGTCATTATTTGAAACTCTCCGAAATTCTCCTTTCCCTTTTATTAATTTATCAATTATTTGTTTGTAAAAAAATTATTAGTAATCAAATCTGTTATGCAAAGTGTGGAATAACCGAATAATAGTAGCCGGAGACCAAAGTTTGGACTACCCAAACTAGTTATTATATATATAAATAATCTTGTTTACTGTTATAATTAAAGGCTACCATGCCCTGTGAACATATTTAGTGGAATTTAATATTGTTTTACCTATTCTTTCAACAATAATATTTTTTGGATATGAATCTTTCAACAATAATTTACATATTAAATAATGATTAATGGCTAATTAATTAACTTTATCTCAACCACTAAACAAAAGATACCTTTAACCCTTCAACAATTAATAATTTGAAAAGGAAAAAATAATAAAGTACGGAGAAATGAGGATATAATCATCCAATAATAAAAAGGATAAATGGAATTACAACATTATGCATTTTTGTACACGTGCATGTGACCCTATAAATACTACCACGACGTGCACATGTCATGATATACATGTAAATGGACATGCATGTTACATTTTTTAAAGATAAAATGCATCATTACTCCTCAACTTGACATCGTAAGTCGGATGTCACACTTACAAAAGAATCGGATACTCTTTTCAACTTGATAAATATGAATTATTTAACCCCTTCCAATGCCACGTGTTAATTTTTGGATAGAGTTGAGAAAAATTAAAAATGACAACTATAAAAAGTCAACTCAACCATATTATGAGACGTGGTATTGAGGGAGCTAAATGATTCGTTTTTGCCAAGTTGATGGGGTATCCAGTCCTTTTGCAAGTTGGGGGTTACAACCCGTTGTTGTTGCCAAGTTAAGGGAGATAATGATACATTTGACTTTCTATGAATTTTTTTAAAATAGGATGTGTTTGGAACATCAAATTTGAAGAGAATAGAGGTTTGTTGACACATTTTAAACAAGTTCAGGGCAAAGCTGATGCATTTGAAAGTTCAGGATGACAAGTGTCCATTTTGGACAAGTTTACGGAGTTATAGTTGTATTAGGCCTTTTGATTGCTTTTGGGACACATGTCATTCATGGGAAAAAATGATGTTTCGAAACCTGACTCCCAATATAATTTCTCTCTTTTACCAAGTAGGTTTCAAAGTTGGGATGATGACTAGTACAAAGTGCCAAGTTCGGAATTTAAACTACATTTTACGTAACATGTGATATACATCATCGCGTCTCTCTTAAAATTTTATAACTTTTCAATCAATATTATTTCCTACTATTTTTTTTTTGCTTTAGGGTTAGTTTGTCATTAATTTTCAAAAATGTAAAATTTGATGTCTCAAATTAAATTTGTGAAATGAGTTTTTTAATCTGTTGTATGAAGTTTGAGAAAAAACAACAAACTAGCCATAAATAGGCAAATCTTCGACTAAATTGGATGTATTAGTTCTCAGTCCTAATTGTTATACTAACCTTAGCTTAAACTTTAACCTTCTACAAGTTAGTTAACTGATTTTATAGTCGTGTGAGAAAAGGTGGAGTTTAAAGCAAATGGTATCAAAGAAAAAAATTGTTACTATTCCTATTGCAAAGTACTTCCACTGTCTTAACGTTCAAGAGTTTTGCTAAGAATTAAGAAACGATTGATTATAGATTAAAATTTTTAAATTAACCTTTCATGAATATGTCAAACATTAATTCATTGATAGAAGTGTCTCTCCTTTTCAATCCTCTTCCCATATATTTATTTAGTGAGTGGAAACGGAAAAAAATTCCCCAGTTAAAATGAGAAAAATTCATTACCTCAAACGTAAAATATTTTGCGATGAAGAGTGTAATTTGCAAAATCTATAAATATTTAGGAGATGAAATGCATTTTGCATTTTCTTTTGATGTGAAGAGAATAAGATATGTGGAAGAAACTTCCATAAAGAATACGAAATGATTAATGAGCGAAAAGAAAAGAAAAGACAAAACCCACTTTTTCTTTAATATAATCACAGTTGGTATTGGTTCTGAAATTTGTAATTCCAATTTTTTCTTATATTTTATATTTTTATTTTGTTTCGCTTGTACATTAAATAGTAGTTTTATAAGAGAAAGAAGAAAGAAGCATCATTTGGTAGAAAATTCAACGAGAACCCAAAAAACAAGAATATTCATAAATTTATTGATATACCTACTAACAACAAATTATCACCAAACTTTATTTGAATAAAATTGTACTCATCTCACTCACTATCCATATATATGTCCATTTAATTATGTTGTAAAGAAGTTGGTGTGCTTTTGCGTACATATTTTCAAAAATAAAAAAGAATTATTGGTGATTAGATTCCAGAGACATGTGATTTAGAGGCTCTTTTTCTATTAGATATGATGATTGCATGAGCTCAATGTCATGTGAACACAAATGGCACTATGACTAAGTGGGTGTCTATAAGTGGGTCGAAATAAATTTAAATCACTATTAGTTTTATGAAGTTTTTCTTAATTTTTATATTTAGTTACCAGTTTAAAAGATACAATTTACCTCTAATAGTATTAATGTTTGATGAAGTGAAAGACTAATATTATGATGTCATTTAATTTTATACGATAAAATTTTAATAAGTTAGAAATATATAAGTTATTACTCCATTCGTCTACTAAATATTGTCGTTTTAACTAATTCACAATTTTTAAGATAACAACTAACTAAATGAGATGATTTACTAGTTTACCTTTTCATAAATGTCCTATTCAATTTTTAAGATTATTAACTTGTTCAATAAAAACAATTTGACTTATAGTCTTCTTTTGTTATTGGATATTAGAATATAATTATCTTGGAAGTTGAACAAATTAATAGGGTTATGAATGGAAAACTTGGAAAAAAACATCTTGGAAATACAAAATGACAATAAAAAAGAGACAATGACATCCCTCTAAAACGATAATATTTAGTAGACAGGGGAAGTAGTTATTTCAATATTTCTAGAACTTATGGTCTTTTATTAAGCCACTTTAATGACATTTGCGTTGTTTTGAATTGATTTCCGGTCTGCGAATTAATTATCACAAGAGTGCAATTATGAGTATTAATGTTCATGACGTTATTTTGTAAAGGTGCGCAGAGAAGTTAGGTTGTAAGATTAAGAGGTTTCCAATTATTTTGGTGCTCCTCTTAGTATGAAACATATACCTGTGTCATATTGGAACACGTTGATTGTTAAGTTCCAAAATCGGTTCTAGTTAGAAGGGGCAATGTCTATCATACGATGGACGAGTGTAACTAATTAAGTCGATCCTTTCACCTCTTCTAGTATATTTGCTTTCCTTGAGTAAGAAGTCTATTTCGGTGAATGATAGTTTAATTCAGTTAATGAGGAATTTTTTGTGAAATGGAGATGCGAATTCTAGGGAGATAAGCAAAGTTAGATGGAATTCTATTTCAATGCCAAAGAATTTGGAAGGTTATATATTCGAGATTTTAAGTTAGTAAATTGTAATCTTCTTTTGAAGTGGCTAATGAAAGTTAAGAGTATCAAATTATGATTCATTATAAATTGAAATTTGTGTTAATCATTATGGTTTTACTTATTGGGCATCGGTAGAAGGTCATGATGTTAGGCATCTTTCCCGTGTTTGGAAGGACCTTGTGTCATGTAGTGTGAAGAATGATGCGTTTTGGGATCTATTCTGATCTAATGTGAGAGTGGCTGTGGAGAATGGGATGAATGTTATTTTTGAAATGATAATTGGTCAGCGAACCAATCACTAGTTTCATTATTTTTAGATCTTCATCATGTGTGTAATCGTAAGGATTGTTCAGTGCAACGTGGGTGCAACCTTTTATTTGGGACAACAACGTTCTCGAGACCTTTTTGGAAATGAAACTTGAGTATTTCGAATCGAGAAAGGTGCATTCAACTTCAGGCTTGGATTTCTCATGCTTGCCCGTCGTTGATTGTAAGGGCTGGATTGGTTGGGATGTGGGTTAGTCGATGCAACTTAATTTTATGATGGTAGCAGTTCAGTTTTTATGGGAAGTTGGCAAACATAATAGGTACTTGACTTCATCCTTTTGTGTGGTTTTTTATTGATCATTACAATGGATGATATCCGTTGTTGATTTTTTGATGATTTAGAAGTCATGAGTATATTGTGCCTAAAGTGCAATATTTTGGATGGCTCTTGTTCCATGGACGATTTCCAACAAGGACATTTTTTTTTCAAAGGAGATGTGTGAGTGTTTCAGATGGTATATGCTCGTTTTGTGATGAAGAAGAGACGTGTGACCACACTTTGTTCCATTACATGGGAAGCTATCGTGTATGGAGGTAATTATATGGGTTGTTTGGTATCTTTGTGACAATGTCTTCGCCAGGTTTTGACCTTTTGCAATCATGGAGGTCTCATTTTATGTCGGGACCAAACCGAGACTTTGGAGCATCCCTTTGATTTTGCATAGCCTTGGGCTTTATGGAAGCGGCGGAATAAGTTTGTGTTCGAGGGTCAGTTGAGTTCGAAAGATCATTTTACTACGAGCATTTATTTTTGTTGGTTTGTTTTTAAGTGTATGAGGTGGCATATGAGGTTTTATGGTGTCTAAGGGCTTTTCCAATGGTTCCCCATTTTGGGGATATCCTCGAAATGGGAAATGGTGTGCTCCAACCATTCCCCATTTACCTTATCCCCAAAATGACATTTTGGGGAATAGTTATTATATTAAAAAAATTTTTAGTTTTGATTTAATTTAATGTATTTAATATTTTTTTGGTTATTGGGAATAGATTTGATGTAAATAAATTAATATAATAATAATAAAATATTATTACTTTATTGGAATCTGAAATGTGGAATTGAAAATGAGGAAAATTGTTGGAGCAAAAACACTGTAGATCCTGCAAAATGGGGTTTGGGGAATAGAAAATGGGGAAAATGGTTGGACATGCTCTTATACATTTGGTACAAAAAATTCATTCAAACTCATTACTTTATTTTTCTACTCTAAAATAGATTCTTTTCATCAAACAACATTTTATTATATTAAAATTATGTTCTTATTATTATTAATTAACAAAAATATTCAAATTTAACCTATTTTCCATATTAGATGATAAATGAAAATTCAAAATAATATAATATAATACAATTAAT
>CATIWQ010650501.1:0-38746 GCA_949673415.1 Euphorbia schlechtendalii
AAAAATACAAAATGTAATCTGGATAAAAAGAACAAAAAAGAAAAACAAACTCAATCGTGATCCAAAATAGAAAACTCAATCGCAAATCCAAATCTGAAACTCAAATCGCAATCCAAATCCGAAAACTCAATCTCGATCCAAATAGGAAAACTCAAATCGTGATCCAAAATCTAGAAAAAAAGAGAGAAACAAGATGAAAAAGAATTGGAATTAACAAATTGAAAACTCACATAGGAAGAACAGACTTGATGAAATCAAAATATGATGAAAATAACGATCGAACTGATGAAACGAAATAAGATGAAAACGTCACAAATCATGATTCAAAGAGAGAACATGAAGAAGAAGAAGAAGCCGCATATAGAGAGATGGGGAGATGAAAAGAGCAAAAATAAAGAAAAAACATAGACAAAGAAGAGGAAGAAGAAAAGACATAGAGAGGAAGAAAAAAAGACGTTTTTTTATGGGAAAAGATAAAAGTTAGTTATAACAAAAATCTAAACTTAATTAATGGTAAAAACAAAAATATTATTCCATTGTTATAAAAGGAAAAATATTTTATCTAAAAATGCTTTAATTTCTCTTAAAAGAAAAGAAAAAGACTTTTGGCTTGTATCTATGAAGACAAAAAAAAATACACGTGTTTCTATGTATTTCCTTTAAAACATATCTCTCATGCTCAAATATCTCGTCAATTTGAAAAATATATAATGTAATTTCATCTTTTTCAAAAGTATCATTGCAGAATTTTTTTTTTATTATGATTTCAAAATTAGTAAAAATAAAATTTTCAATTTTTCATTATGGTACAAAAAGGGGAATTCTTGTTCATTTTGAACTGAAATTTTGCAGTTTAGTTAATAAAAAATCCAATAAACATTAATAATAAATTTTAGAATTTTATTAGAAGCACAAATACATTTTTTTAATTTTAATGTGATTTTAACTTTTAATAAATCATAATAAAATGAAATTTTTTTTTATTAATATACATTTTCCTAATTTTTGAAACTACAAGTACTTTTATGCGCAAAAACAGTCCACAAGGATTTTTTTTTACAAAATGATAAAAAATACGAGACATGTTTTTTTAAATTTACACTTTAAACATTAATTGTTTGTTTTTTTGGTATAACTTTGGATAAGGGATTTTTTTTTTTTTTTTGGTAGGCTGGATAAGGGATTATTTAATCTAACATGAAGTTTAACATTTGTTTGTAAGTTAACTTCAAAATTTTTAACAAAGATCAAGCTCAATTGATACATTTACAAAAATGTAGGTGAATGTCCGGGTTCAATGTCCAATCAGAAAATTTATATAGAAAAACTCCAAATTTTTTTCATGTACCAGTATCACCTGCATGTATCTAAAATAAAAGACTTGAATTTGTGTCCAATCAACAAGATCAAAAGAATTTACACATCTAACTAGTAATTTATCAATCAAATCAGAGCTCATCTCTTACGAACTTAATATAGTTTTTGACCTGTAATTACTAATAAACACATAGCATACTATACATATACACACCATTAAATTGCTTATAGGTTTGCACGTTTTATTTCAATTATTTATCTGGAATCCCACTTACCAGGAGCTAGATGGACGTGCCTACCATTTTCACATAATTTTCTTTTCCTTTTTTTATTTCAATAATTTCCTATATATAAAGAGTGAAATTAATGTGTTTACTATTCCATAAATTATTCTTTGGTTAGATTGGGGAAGCTCTAGCGCAACAAATTCAAACACTAAAAATGAAGAAAATAGTTGCACCATTTATACTATTACTACTTGGCCTCATATTTGCTAACTTTACAGGACAGTGCTATGCACAATTGCAAGTTGGTTACTACAAAGGAAAGTGCAAGTTCGATGTTGAATCTATTGTACGTGGCGTTGTCCAATCCAAATTTATTTCCGACAAGTCCATCGTTGCTGCCCTTCTTCGTCTCCAATTCCACGATTGTTTTGTCCGTGTAAGTTTACTTGCGTCTCCTTTTCTCATCCACATTACTAGAGATGGGAGGGACTACATATACACGTATATAATAAATAAAATTATAGTACTATTGTGATTAGATCAAGTAAATGTCACTATTAGCAATAAGAACCATTGCAGAACTCCTCATTTCAACACGGAATCCAAACAAAAAGATATGCTTGATAACTTCTTGATGGATCATCATGCTGTATGATTAGTTATCTAATATTGAAATGTGACAAACGAAATAGGGATGCGATGCGTCGATATTGCTGGATGGAAAGGACAGCGAGAAAACAGCAGGACCAAATTTAAGCGTGAGAGGCTTCGATATTATCGATTCTGCTAAATCCGTTGTCGAATTTCTCTGTCCTGGAACTGTCTCCTGTGCTGACATTATAGCCATGGCTACCAGAGATTCTGTCTTTTTGGTAAGTGATTATATTTCCACTCAATTTAATTTGTTATTTATAGCTACACAAACACAAATTAATGTTGTGTTACTTCCGGCCTATTATCATTTTCAAACTATTGTACGATAAGATATTCAAACTAAACAATGCACCTCTTGAAAAATATAACACTTGAAATGAATCTGTTGATAAAATATTGCGCCAGGGATTGAGGTATGCTTAATAGGCTTAAATCGAATTGATACAGGCGAAAGGAGGATGGTACAATGTAGAAACGGGAAGAAAAGACGGATTAATATCTTCAGCTGCACAAGTCAAACTGCCATCTCCAACTATCTCTATTTCTCAATCTGTTTCAGATTTTGCTCAGCAAAAACTTAATCTCACTGACATGGTTTATCTTCTAGGTGGTAAGTAATTTCGATCCTCTTCCCGGTCCTCACTGACATGGTCCATTGACATATAAGTTCATCATATTACGTGTTGGGAAAAGGGGATTACTTTTAACACTATCAGATTGAAACTATTTTGACGGTTCTACCAAATTTATAATCGGATAAACTCAGAAATTTCAAACAAAAACTTAGAATGCGAAAATATTGTGATATTCCAAACCGATCTGATTTATGACCAGTTTCAGGTATTTATTTTTGTCTAAAGAACATATCCAAAAGTCATGATTTTTCAGGATTATACGAGTTCTGAAAATACATGACTTTTCGGGAAAAGACATGTTTTTGGATAAAAAAAACATGACTTTTCGGGGATAATAACAGAAATTTTTTTCTGTTCGAGCTAACCTGGTAGCTCGACCACAACCAGGGGCTCTGCCCTCAGACCCTCGAATTGTGATGGAACCCGAACAATCATGCACTCCGCACTCTCCTGATTTGCTCGATAATATATCACGATCGCTTAGTCAATCCAATTACACTAAAATATTAACATAACGGTATTTTTAGTTGACCCGACATATATGTGCAGGTGGACACACGGTTGGCAACACACACTGCTCGTTCATTCAAGACCGCCTTTACAATTTCCAGAACACAGGAAAGCCTGACCCGACAATGGACCCCACATTGTTGAGCACGTTGAGGAACAGATGCCCACAAAACTCGGGTGGAAGCACCCCAGTTTTTCTAGACCAGAATTCTTCGAGTTCTTTCATCGTAGACAAATCTTTCTACCAGCAAATTGTGCAGCATAGAGGGATTCTCCAAGTTGACCAACAGCTTGCTTTGGACCCCATCAGTAGTGCCGCTGTCGAAGCCATCTCTAATGGCGATGATTTCGCATTTAAATTCGGTCAGGCCATGGTCAAACTGGGAAGGATTGGGGTCCTCACTCAAGGAGAGATTAGAACAACTTGCCGATCTATTAATGGATCCTAGACGTTCGTTTCAGTTTGATTATGATTTTTTGGTTTGTTTTCATTTCATTTGTTGGACTGCATTCAACTATTCATCTTCTTTTGAAGTTTTTAACATGTAATTTATTATTGATAAAATGGATTAATGCTGTGGTTTCGTGTTACGATTTAATTTAATTTATGTATATTAAGTTGTCTTTTTTTTTACTTGCCTTGTGTAGTTCATACTATCCAAATTTAAATTATGATTTCCATCATTTATCATACCTGAACAAAGCTACTTATAACTGTCCACAATTTCTCTATGTATTAACTACATACCCTGCTACACAAATACAGTAATCTTTCGTTTAGTATTGGCAGGTGACAAGAATATTGTTTCTAGTCTTGAAAATCAATTAGGGTCAATCTGTTCATTCTTTCTGCTATCTAAATAAAATTGTGCCATATCAGTTACTAATATACATAGTATAGTTTCAAAGCACAAACTTCTAGGTTCATCCCTGCATAGGTCTTCACTTACAGTTCATTGCACAATTCGTATAAAAGATTCACTATATTTACTTCTTCAATTTCATGAAAAAATACAAGATTGTCGTAGGCATGCGAAACCAAAGAAAACATTATGTGAAGCTATGATAAAAGAAAAACAACAATGAATTAACACATATGATATAGTTATGTCCGTTTATTGCAAAACACTGCCATAATCGTGTGCACTGACTGAAAGTCTGAAATACATATTTCTACGACAGAAAAAAATAATACACATCCTCCCTCTAATACAGAAATTTATATGCAGCTTCCTTCTACAGAAATTACAGCTCAGCAAGTACATGTTTTAAAATGTACTTGCAGTTCAAGGTGTTTATCTGATTGGCTCGTGTCTAACTATTGCAGCTTTTATGCTCTTTAAGAACAATAGCACTCAAAGTTTTCGAGAAAATATTATGAAAGAGAAAAGGCCCTCCAAAATAGTAGCATAAAGGCAGAAATTAAGACTAGATTGAAAAACATACCTTGCGCACAAGCTTCTCCAATTTCTCTTGCTCAGTTTTCTGCAATGTCAGAAAAAAACAAAGAAAAGGATTGGAATTCATAGCATAATAGAAACCAACAATTGAGGAGGATACTTGATCACTCTTCGCAGATCAGTGTACCAATTCAAGAAGTGACAATCATAGTTGTCAAAGTCACGCAAGGCTCCAGTTTTAATTTACTTGATTGATAGTTCGTACTTAGCAACTTAGACTTTAAATAATTAGTTAGGTCTATACTAATTGTTAACTACATAAAAAATTTATGGTACTTTGTGTTTATGATTTATTGAAATTCATTATATTATATATTTTATCTCGTTGTGCCAAGCGCATTGACAACTACAAGATGCATAAAGAAAAAAAGTTGAACAAGGAAAAGCATCTCAATTTCGTAAAAGATAAACTATTTTCATTAATGATGAGGAAAATGAAGAAGTTGAGAGTGGTTCTATTGAGGATAAGGACTATGTTGATCTTAAAGACGATTATGATGATTAATAATTATCACGTAGTTTTAGATTACTGGAAATTATAATAGCGATCTGTTGATTAATGGATTTTCAATTTATATACTGAACTTTTTATTTTACTTCTATGGTTTTAAGACTTAGCATAATTTATAAAAAAAATTAGTTGACGTGGCCAACAAGCGCCTTACGCCTAGCCTCTAAGACTTGCTGGCTCCTTGACAACTATGTTACACATTAAAGACAGTTTCAGTAAATTAGAGATATAAATAAATGTCAAGCACACTTAAAAGAAAACAATTCATCATTGACATGTAAGTGCAATCCTGTAAATTATACATAACATACCATGATTTATCTGTATACCCAACAATTTTCTTCTCATAACGTAGAAAAGGATATCAGAATTAGTTAGATGGAAATTCTGGACTGCTGTTTTTTCAGGAGAGTTTGAGTTTCTTTCTTTAAGACTACAACCAGATTGACATATCAGAAAGAAAATGTGGTACATTTAGAAAGGGATTCGTTAAATGAGGAACACCGATTGAAGAATATTACCCACAGATCTTGTAACAACTGAAGGGACACTGGAGGAGGCAGTTATAAGAAGAAAAAATGAATCCATTGCACATCAAACTGTCTTGACTTTGGGGACATTTAGAAAAGTAAGGGTTATGGGCCATAAAGGATATCTCCAATCATGTTCATGTGATTTCCACACTGATTTCCTATTTGGTGTTCATGCATCTAGGAAGGATAGGTAAATCACCAAGTAAAAGAAGTTTTTGATTATCATGACATTGAACATTTGATGTGGTATGCAGTAAGAGATGAGGGTACTATCTAATACTTGCCAGAGTTAGTTGGATGGCAATTCTGGACTGCTGTTTGTACACATTATTGTACAATTAGTTATACTTTTCTATTTCCTTTTAGTTGTGCAGGTTTTTAGTTATTCACAGTGGTAACAAGGATGGCTGTTAGGTATGTGTCCCAAAGGTTCTCAAGTGGAAGCAAGGAGTAAAAGGCAGCAGAAAATGTTTACATCAAGGTAAACACATAAAATAACAAAATGAAGATATACCTTGATGTACACATTTTCTGCCGCCTTTTCCTCCTCGCTAAGTACCTTGCCTCCACTTGAGAACCTTCGGGATACATACCTAACAGCCATCCTTGTTGCCATTGTAAATAACTGAAAACCTGTACAACAAAACAAAATGAAAAGATTAAAGTGTAACTAATTGTACATGAATGCGTCCCCTCTTTTTTTAATGGTTCTACAGATTTCAGCCGCCAATCTAAAACCAAATAACCAGTATCCTCGCAAAATCATTTCTAAAGTCCACCATCAAAGTTACAAAACATAGTAAAGTATTGAAACCAGTTTCCATTTAGCTTTCTATAGTTGACATCTATTCTAAGTTCTAAAATCGAAATTTCAGATGACTTCCAACTAATCACATATAAATTTCACAAACAACGAAGAGATAACAACAAATCGATTATCGAATTGATAAACAACCCAAAAATTGAGCTGAACAAAAGCGTTAACTGTGCGATGGAAGACAAGTTTCAATTGGCAGTACATAACCCAAAAAAACTGAATAGGATTTGATGGAAACCGCTTACCGAGAGGATGCAGAAACGAAAGAGAAATAGTGAGCGGTAAAAGAATGGCGAAAATGATTTCTTGTTGATGGCTTGGGGTAAGAGGTCAGATAAAAGCCACGTCAGCTCTAGAAGGACGTGGATGAGCCACCTCAGCTCAAACTTCTTACGTTGGATGATCCAACTGGTTCATCCCACGTACGAGCGAAGATCCTCGGGAAATGATTTCAGTGTTGTCTCCGCTCTTCTATAACCATTTGTTTCCCGACAAACCAAAAGAAATAGGAAAATAACTTGCTGGAAAGAAAATTTTCGAAGCGCCATGGAGGTTCGAGCCACCGTATCACGGTTTCCCATGGATTCCGACGGTCATTTACTTAATTTTTAGCTGCTTTAGCTGTCAGCATTTCAGACCCGGTTCATTAAACAGGCGAAGTATTATGAATTTAAGATTCAACAAGGTAAAATTGGTGATCAAATTAAATTTTCTTAATACATGTTAATGTTTGATATTTGATATTTAACATGTAATATATGTTGTGCTAAGCAAATAATAATAATAATAATAATAATAATAATAATAATAGTGTTAGTAGTGTTTGTCCTAATACCTTGTGATTCAAATAACTACCTTGTCATTTTTTTTGAAAAACATTCGGTGGAACATTATGTTCCACCATCGGAAAAAATTGGAATGAGTAAAAATTTTAGAGCGCTGGTCCCAACTAGATTGATGCGAGACGCTTGCCTAGAAAACACTCATCCCTCTTTTCATTAATAAATCAAATTACAACGTTCTCCGAGAAAGAACTAAGTTATGTACAATCAAGTAAATTGGTTAGATGAGCAATAATATCACTCATGTCGAAAGAAAGCGGAACTCTATTACAAAGAAAAAGAAAATGACAAGGATAAAAACTCGCTAAGAGTTTATTTTCGTTTTTTCGATCGTCCTAGAAAATTCTCATATTCCTTCATCTCCAAATATTCCAAGCTATGAAAAATCATAACGATGTAGGAACTCCTGAATTGTCCCCCCTAAAGAATGACCGCCACCCTATCAAAAATTCATAACCTGATTCCGGCATATTCATCACGAGACCGAGAAGGCAGAATAAATCGCATCAAACATTCCGAGCACTCGAGCAGTGGAAAAGTGAATGATTCATGGATTCTAATTCGTCACAAAACGGGCATTTCGATTCTTCTATGCACCTTTTACGAAATAAGAAAATCTTCGATAGTAATCTTTTGTGAAAAACTAACAATCCATAAAATTTTATTTTTGGAATTAATCTCGCTCGCCAAATTATATCAAAATCAGTCCCCGCTTGATGAATCCTCGATTTATAGACACACAAACAATAACTTGCCATCGAATACTCCACGGGACCTCCACCCTTCCACAAGACGACGTCAACAACCCCACCTTGCAATCCGGGCAGCAGCCCCGACGTAACATCAACCTCACCCTGCAAAAAATTCTGGTTAGATTGGCAAATCCACTCTTGAATTTATAAGCAACAATTCCGATTCGATATCCTAAGGTTCCGCTTCCAAAATAGCCTTGAAAAGGGGGTTGCCCCAAACAAAAAAAAGCAATCCTCTGCAACCGTGCATTATTTCTTATTGCACATTGAATAAATGTCCGCAAATAACTCAGCTAGGGGGACATTCGCGGTCCAATTATCATGCAAAAACAAAACGTTTTAACCCATTCCCCACCCCTACCCTCACATTTGATTTGAAGACGGACCACAACTCCTCGTTAGATATACTACAAGAAATAATGCCTTTTCATATGTGCGAAAGACGCCTTACATCTAAGCTATGCAAAAATTCTCACGTCAACGTGCCATATTTCCTCACATAAATATCATACCACAACCTCTCGATCCCACCCACCCGAATTTTTCAAATCCACATCAAAAGGTGGCTGCAATTTAAGATCTTAAAATCCCTTATAAAGAGCCCACCTTCACTCCATGGTAATGATACCGTTCCCTAATTAACTTTGCAAATTCCTCTTCCCGAAACATCACATTTCCAAAGGAAATTCCTCATAATTTGAATAAGTTTACCATTCACCTCGGAAGGTAACTTGTAAATCGAGAGCAAGTAGATGGGTAAAGAGGCTAAAATCGATTTAATGAGGACCACGCTTCCACTACAAGACAAACATTAGCCCAACCATCTTTGAAACCTTCCATGAAATTTTGCTATCAACGGATTCTAACTTGAGATTGGGATTTGCTTATAGCTTAAAGGAGCCCCCAAATACACCATCAGAAACTTCTCAACTTTATACCCCAAAGTTTACGCAAATCTATTTAGATCCGAATCATTCACATTCACCCCCCATAAGAGAGCTCTTGTGAAAATTGATATTAAGGCCCAAGATTACCTCAAAACAACGGAGAATTGTTTAAACTATTGGAAGTAAGGTTTCATCTGCCGGAATGAAGCATAAGGTGTCATCCGCAAATTGAAGCAAGGAAATATCGCTTGTAGACCCATCAACTCGAAATCTTGGTAACAAGCCCTTTCGAATCCCCTCATCAAATAATTGTTTCAAACCCTCAATGGCCAACACAAAAATAAAAGGAGACATCGGGTCCCCTTGCTTAACCCCTCTTTGAAGCTGAATTGGGTTACTCGGGGTCCCGTTAACCAAAATCGAAGTAGAAGAGCCATCTCTACAACTAGCCAACCATTTAATCCACATATCGTTGAAACCCATTCGTCGCAACACCTCGTCAATGAGTTCCAAGAATGCTATCATAAGCCTTCTTAAAGTCAAGTTTTAAAGCTAAACATGAACGTCTACTAAAATGAATAGAGTGTAATATCTCCGATGCGATGAACAAGCATTCATGAATGCTTCTCCCCTTGACGAAACCAAATTGATTTTCTGTAATGATTGGCCTAATTTGTGCAGCGAGAACTTTGAAAACCATTTTGTAAATACCATGAACCAGAGAAATTGGTCGAAAATTACCAATTGATGACGAACCCGGTACTTTGGGAATGAGAACAGTGAAAGAACGTTTGATTGAATTCGGTATCTCACCCGTTGCATATAGCTTTCTGAACACCTCCATAATAGACGATTTCAATTCATTCCAAAATATAATATAGATGTACAAATTGAACCCTTCGGGCCCTAGTGCTTTTCCTTCATTACATGCTGCTACTACTGCCCATACTTTCTCCTCAGTAAATGGATCCACTAGTATCAAATTGTCCGCCCTGGAAACCCCCCGAAAAGGCAAACTCCGTAGTGAAAACGGAATTTCTACTCTTGCGAAAACAAATCCAAATAAAACTCCCTTAGAGATGATATAATGCCACTTTGATCACTAATCAGTGTCCCATTGACAACGAGTTGAGAAATGTGATTATTTTGTGACCTAGCCGAAGCCACCCTATGGAAAAATTTTGTATTATCATCCCCCTGAATAATCCAATTCACTTTCGATTGCTGATGTCTAATTTTCTCGTAACTCTGTCTCTTTGATGATAACTCCGCCCTCACTCTGAACAAATCCAAACTTGTATCCCTTTCAATAGGCTCACTAACTGAGCTCGAAGTGAGCCCCACCACCCTCTCCTCTAATAATTTGATAGAAGCTTCCAATCCCCCAAAATTTGCAGTATGCCACGGTTTAATAAAATCACATAATTTCCTAAACTTGAAATCCATATCTCTCGAAGAACATTTATGATAGATTCTGACCCATTTCTCCCTAATGAAAGGCAAGAACTTTGAATTCTCCCACCAGCAGTTTAGGGAGCTGAAAGGCCTTAAGCCCGGTAATTGAATAACATGTGACGAGAAAACAATTGGAAAATGGTCCGAAAGCGTTGTATCAATGTTTTCAAGTTTAAAGAAGGCCATAAGTCAAGTAACTCGTTTGAAACCATAAAGCGATTAATCCGAGAAAAAGCTAGACAATTAGACCATGAGTAATCTCTGCATCAAGAGGAATATCATACAAACCACAACTCTCAATAAAATTTCTAAACAAAAGCTTCGCATTAGAGACTTCCCGAGTGCTCAGAGCTATGTAAAACCTTATTAAAGTCCCCACAAATGATAATCTTTTGGAAACTCAAAATTAACGACGTCAACTCATCCCAAAGTTGATTCCGATCGGAATAATTAGTGGGACTAATATATGCACAAAACATGAAAATCCATATAAAGTGAAGTAAAATGCACTAAAACCCATCTAGTTTCACAACGAATTATAGTACCTTGGATAATCGAAGAATTCCACGAGACTAAGATCCCACCGGAATGACCTCGAGATGGAGCAAAAATAACCCCAAAGCCGTGTCCCCAATACTTTCATTTAATTTGTTCCAAATATTCTAAAATTTTAGTTTCTATAAGACAAAAAAGTCCATGTTTCACTTACGAATTAAGGAATGAACAAAAAATTATTTTGCCCCATTTGCTACACTACCATGACAATTCCAACATAAAAAATTCACTAACATAAATATGATAAAAAAACCTCGAAAGAACACACAAACCTAACAACCTCTTTTCTCCTCTAGCTCTTGCGCAATCACGTCAACATGTTAAAAAATTCCTAGCTCCATCCCCACTTTAAAGGTGAGCATCTCTTCGCTAAACCTTTGGTCGTTATCACTAGCTCATAGGAACATTCTGTTCATATTGGAGATATCGGGTCTAGAAGATCTAGTTGGAATAATAGTGCCCGAGCCATGTGATGGCCGTTGCCTCGAACTGCAATCTCTCGATAAAACTTCAATAGGCCTGCTGCTTGAGCTGACTGTATTATCTGTAGATACAATGCCAGAAACTCTCTTCATATGACCGCCAAAATTGCTGCCTGAAACCTTGTCTGACCTGTTACCGGAGCCATTTGCAGTTCCATTCCCCACCATTGTGCCTGAGACTACCACTACATTACTGTCTGCGGCATTTTCTACGCCTCCCTTTATTCTATTATCTGATTCCGCTACCCGATTGCAGCTTGACCTGTCAGTCCCAGTTACCACTTTAAATATCGAACCAATATGCTCCCCTAACCTTTTTGATGACATTATAGTCCCTCCCAACTATTCAAACACATCAGCCCTAATGTTAAGGTTGCTACAGGAACCATCCTCCGTGTCTTGCAATTCCGATTCTGACTCTAAATTAGTCAACTCACTTGACGTATGATTTAATGATTCATCACACCATTCGTATCCCACTCCTTGATGAAGTTCCGTAGCCACTATAAGGTCACGCGACCCAACCCTTAACTTAAAGGATCTCCCGCTCATACCCACCAGTACCGACACAAGACAAGAGATTAAATCCAAATGATTCGGTTGGTAAAAATTTCCATCGATCCCAACCACTCTACCAAAGTTACTAGCAAGCTTTCTAACCAACGGCTCACATAACATTGTTGGCAGAATTCCCAACAAATCAAGGTACATAATACATTCTAAGGTCAAAAATTCATTAGAAATTCTACATGCTTCTGAAATAATGTGCCAAACCACCTCCTACTCATCATGCACAAAATCATGCATGACTTCCATCGAGACAAAACCAACAATGACATAATCTCCTCCCACCGGAGCTGCAAAATCAACATCAAAACCATTGCCACGTAACAATTCAAACATACTTCTAATATTAAAAATAGAAAGTAATTTTACCACACAAGCTCGCTTTCTCCATGGTGCAACCTCCACTATTAAATTCAAACTATTTGTGGATAGTTCCTCCTCCTTTGAACTAGACATCATAGCAGCCGGAGTAACCCATTCTCCTCCTCCATTGGTAGGCAGACCATATTTTGCAGTCTTGTCCCCTTGCGCTACAACCTTAGCATATGATCGAGCCCCCCTAAAAGACTCTTTAAACACACGGTTGACTTGGCTAATTAATGCCTTATTCTTGCTCTCGTTATGTCCATCAATCCGGCTAAAAAACCGAGCCTTATACGCTCGTAACTTCACGATCCTAATAGAAATAGAAGTTAATCTATAGAGAACCTCTTCCAACGGAATATTAGAGTCCGGAGTAAGGAAATCGAAATTTATGTTTCGCCAATTCTTCCTCCTAGCCACGTAAACCCTTCCTGCCACTCCCAACCTGGCAAAAACCCATTTCATGGCAACATGATCATAGCTATTGGGGACTCAATATAAATGTTACTTGGACTATCTCTAACCCTAATCTCCTGATCCAATACCTCTTGGAATTCATGAATTGACTGGCGATCATGAGGGGACCATCTCTGACCAAGGGCGATGGAAGTTCGGTACGGAAAAAAGTTCCAGCGTCCCTAGCGGTGGCTCTACCGGTTGTTTCGCCCTAGGGAACTCATCTTTGTCGCTAGGTTTGATCTTGTTACTAATAATTATTTCAATAAATTGCTGTTGTGAGCTCCCAAATCCTAGGAATTGGTCTGCAACTTCGAAATAGATTTTAATTCCCCTAATTGGATCTTAGGTATACGAATGGATGATGCAGCTGCACTGGTATAGATTCGATTTTTCTTTGTCCACAAAGCTAGCTGATTACCTTGGCAAGGAATGAAAGTTCGCTTGAAGAGGATGATACTGATGACGATAAGTATACTACCTTGTCATTAATATAAAAGATCAGTTAAGTGAAATTAAAATTTACTAATAATAATAGTAGCAAATATTTGTTGTTTTATTCTCAATTGCTAATGTCTTATATCAATTAATACATTATTATATGTTATTTATGATTAATTTAAAATAGTTAAAAACACTAAATCATAACTTCTAAATTTGAAAATGAATCATTTTCTTAATTATTTATATATTTATTTCTATATAGTAATATATAATTTATGGAATATAAATTATTAATTTCATTCAAATTTAAAAATATAATGATTTATATACATGTATGATATATTAATTATAATTAATGAGGGTAAAAATCTCTTAGAAACATCAAATCATATTTTTGTGAATTTATAATCTTTCCATAAATTATTCTTAGTAATCAACAAAAATGCAAAACAAATTCATTAAAAATTTAAAATAAACACTAAAATGATCTTTTAATTGTTATGTCAAACTGGTGATCAATTCAACCATTCAGTTTCCGATCATACAGGCCGATTGAACCGGTCAATGCCTGGTATTTGACTGAGACGTAAATCCAATGAAATCGGACCTAGGGGAGAGCATTGGTCGTTTCGGTCCAACAACCAAACCATACCAAATAACAGAAAAATTAGGAACCTAATACTGAACCTAATAGATTTTATTGTTTCGGTCCGGACAGAACCTAAATATTTAGGTTCGGTTCAGTTCTATATAAAACCAAATTGTATTTCCATGAAAAAAGATTTAACTATTTTTTGGGAGAGAAAAGTAAAAAATGTAATAATTATTTTTATGTTAAAGAATTAACAATTGTTTGAGAAAACAAAATTAAATTTAACGATCATTATAATAGAAATTAAACAAATATATAAGGAATGAATACAACCACTAACATGTAAAACAATTTTTCCATTTCAATAACCTACAATATAAGATATAAAAAATTATTTTATAAAATTTGGAAAAGAATTAAACGTGAATGAACCAAAAAAGTAGAAAAGAACCTTAATTTTTTTAATTAAGTTAATTAAGTTCGGTTCTCGGTTTATTTGGTTTTTTTTCTCAAAACCGAGAATTGAACCTAAAACCAAATCACCAAAATATTAGAACAAAGAACCAAACCTAATTAGTTTGGTCAAGTCCAGTTCTCAGGTTCGGTTCTTTAGGTTTCTTGCTCTCCCCTAACTGGACCAGACCCAGAGCCAGTTACGGTCAAAGCCGGTCGAACCGGACGGTCAAGTTCTCAAAACCATGGTAATTGTATTTTCCTTTCATTCTCATTGTGGATCTATCGATGTGTTTTACTAAGGTTTTGTTTGTATGATGGTTATTGTGGTTCATTAAAGTACGGTGTAGTATGATATGATACAGTATAGTATGGTTCTTTAAAAAAATTATGTTTGGATATATAGTATGGCATGGTATTGGTATGAATTTTAAATTTTAGTTTGAATAAAAGGAGAACCACCAAATCCGTGATTATATTTTCATGATTCTTATATACATGAAAAAACCATGAGAGAACCATACTATGAAAAAAAACCATACAACTAAATAAGTAAATTTAATAAAGAACCATGTTGTACCATGAAAAAATCATGAAACAAACAAGGCCTAAAGGAATATAAAAAATAGGGATTAGAGAGTGGAAGTTAGTCTACAACGGCCTGTAATGGCTATAAAAGCTTCAGGTCTTATAATTTGGGATTCACGTTTTGATTTATAAAATGAAATTCAACTATCTTTTTCCCCCCTAAAACCTTCTAGTTTCTCTGATATTCTCTTTCGAATTTTCTCTTAATTTCAGTTGGTATCAGAGCGCTTCACATAATTACATGTTTTCTCCACATTCAAACAATGGTAGACAAATTGAGATTTCAAGATTTGAAGAAATTGGAAGAAACGATTATGCAAAAAGTGAAGATAATGATATATGAAAGCCAAAAATAGCTAGAAAAGAGTGTAGAGCAATCAGTTGTGAAGGTTGTGGAGAAATTGATGGATCGATTGATCGATGAGAAGAATGCAAAGTTGTTTGCTAATATGAAAGAGTATTTGAAACCATATGATTTTAAAAAAGAAGGCCCTAGCTCCGACGAAGTTCCTTCAAGAGTAGATTATATAGATCTCAGCAAAAACAGAGCCTATGTACCAACTAGCTACTACACGCTACACTGAGATTGATTTTCCTTAGTTTGATAACACAAATTTGCAGGGATGGCTATTTCATTGAGAATGATTTTTTCAGATCAACGAAACTCCTATTAGTACTAAGGTAAAAATAACTTTGCTCCATCCGATATAGTTCTTGATTGGCATCAATCCTATGTTAGATGTAGAGGATTTGCTAGAGAACCACCTTGGGATGTTTATGTGAAAGATATTACTGGTAGATTTGGTGGGAAGATTTTCCAGTATCCTATGGAAAACATCAAACTAGAGATCTAATGCAGTACATGTTAGACAAAAATAGTTTCAGATTATTTTTATCAATAATAAGGTATCTTTGTTATTTATCGATGCTTATTTCTAAATTCTGTATCTTGCTGATATTATATATATGCTATTATGTATATGTTCATTAATAAGACAAAGTCTAAGACTATTTTATAGCGTGAAAGTGCGAGGACATAGTGGGAGATATGTGGTGTGAGAACTACACATATGTGTTCCTATGAATGGTCTAAAAATCCCAAGTCATAGTTTCATTGAGACTAGACATCAATGAAGTAGATAAACTAACATGTGTAGGCTTACTCTTTGGATATGATCCAAGCAGCCGATCTCACGAGCTGAAGGTGGTACCTTGAGTTAATACATGAATGTATTCGGGTAATACATTAGAGACCGCTATAAGATAAACACTAAAAAATAACTATATCCATGTGTTGGTATCATGTCTTATTGCAGTAGTAGTATAAGTATCCTCAGACCTGAGATACTGGTTATCTTGTGTGGGAGTTGCTATACTTTGGGTCATACTTATTCATACCTTGGTGATTAGGATGATACGAGTGATTACAGATATAGTGATGATCACTTGTTGGTAAGCCGAGTAGTCAAGATGGGATCCATAAGGCCTCTTGTTGAAGTGACAAACTTATAAACCTCTGATCAAAGTTTAAGAAGGATAGAATAGGTTTCTAGCCAATTTGGATAATTATGGCGAGTGGTGTTCTTCGTGAACAAGTCTATTTCCAGGTTAGCTACGGCTATTAACTAACACTTAATCCGAGCTCAATAAATTGGATTGTACTTAACTTGATGGAAGGATTGTATTAGTGGTTACTATTGTAAAATCGGATCAAGTCATAAGCACGTGACATTCTAAGTATCGAGGGATCATACGCCTTTGCTAGAAAGCCCATTTGATTATCTAGAGTTATCGGGTGCCATATCGGTCTGGAACACTAAGCCTAAAGGTTCCTAGATGGGAAGTCAAGTTTTGGTTAACCTCTCTTAGCTCTATACTATGAGGTCACACACTTTGGGTCTTTTTCGGACTAAGTAAAGAACATATAGATGAGGTCTATACCGAGAATAAAAGGGAGAGTCAAACTCAATTTGGATGGACTATATTTTGGTCGGACTAATATATCGAAAAGAAAGGGGAAAAAATAAACAAGAGTGCCACAGGTGGATCTTGAGAGAAATCTCGCAAGAGTCTACGAGGTAAGCCTACGCAAGTGCTAGAAGTGCTCGCGTACTAGCAAGCGCTGCTTGGCAGCGCTTGTGAGAAAACCCGTAAGCAGACCTTGCAAGAGCTGCCTACTCTTGCAGAGGCTCGCGAGGCTCATTGTAAGCGAGCTTGCGAGAAATCTCCCAAGCTCATGCTGCAGTGGGCTTGCGTGATTTCTCGTAAGTCCTGTGCAGGCAAGGCAAGCCCATATGGTGGGCTTACCTTGCGCGGTAAGAAATTGAGAGAGAAATCTATCATAGCAGCCTATGTGGGCTTGGTGTTTTACACCGATCCCACATCGGTTAAGGGGGAGCATTTTCGCTCCCCCTTAGGCTATAAATAACCTTCTCCTCCCCTCCTTTCAAGCCACTTTAGCTCAGTCATTCCTTTTGAGTTTTGACTTCTTTTCTTCGTGAGTTTTTGCGAGATCCTCCATGAGTTTCTCCACTTTCACTAGAACTCTTTTAAAGGCTTATTCATATTTTGGAAAGAGCCTTCTAAGTTATATTTTCGGGTTGGTCTACAAACGGTCTAGCAACTGCTTGTTAACTAACGAGTTCTTCCTCTACGCGAGGTTTTGGTTGGTTGGGATCCATGTGGACTAGTCTTAGAGGCTGTCGTGGTTTGAAGGCTTGTGCTAACGAAGTGTTGTCTAAATTTTTTAATGGAGTACCACACCAAAGGAAAGGCATGCATCAACTTGTAATGCTCTTAACTTAGATGCTAGGTTTCTTTTATTAAGTTTTATAAACCTATTAGCATCTATGGAATGTTTCAACTTAGATCATATTAATCATGACATTCTTAGGAGATCCTTTAGGGTTAATTTTAAGTTTTGAAATTCCACCGTGTAAGTTCGCATGTTCAATAACTACCTTAATTAACCATCAATGGTATCAGAGCTTGCCTTATGCTATGCATGATTGATAATAATATGTTGAAATGATATTTTCTGTTAATTGAATAAAGTATGATATGCATGACTTTGGTTTCAATTCCTATTGTTTAAAATGATGTGATAGCTAGATTAAGGTTTTGCTCAAACTTAGTCTAGGTGATTATCATATAAATTAACAATGTTTTACCACATATGTAAATGCTTTAAATTGAGGGTTGTCCAGTACTTCACTTGATTAAAAAAACAAAATCTTTAAATCATAATTGTCTATGGTACAACGAATCAAAGTGCCTGTGGTTATTTTGGTAAGGATTGGACTTGGCTGCTCATTTACTTTAAGGGGACCTATCTTACCTAGAAATCTCCATCAGTATTAGGTTCAACTATACCTAAGGGATTTTTATGATTTATTTGATTTCTAGTATGGGAATTGGATTCCGCATATTTACAATCATGATTTAAGTTGTTAATTAAAACTTATAGACATAGGTGCAAGAACTTAAATATGAACCTTGTTTGTTTTGCATATTATGTAGAGTCTTGGTATAATGGAATGATTATGATGTACCTGTTTTGATGTTGTTCCCTTAGACTAATAATTCCAAATAGCCTGATATTATTATTATTATAATCATATCCATCATATAAGTCTTTGATTAGGGCGAGACTAGTTGCACCAATAAAATCCTTACAACAATATTAAGGCGGAAAATTATCTTCTTGTCGTAAGTCAAGATACGAACCTTATTAATGTATGTAAAGACATGTACAACATGCTTTCCCTTAACATGTGTTTGGTCATGAGACTAGATGGGGTTAAAGCCTTAATCAAAATGGGTTAGTTGTCTATGTTAATGGAGCTAATGCCAGATTGGAGATATATTTGAGAAGTTGTACTATTAGGAGCGCACGTCTCGAGAAAGAGAACTCAAATGGACTAGTAATTGCATGGAATGAAAATGATGGGTTCCAACCATGGTCGTTTATTATGGCTTGACTTGCTATAGCGGTTCATAATGGACAGGCTATGGATGCTACCTACTAAGGAAAATTGGTTGGACCAGATTTCTCGTATTCAATAAAGGATGCTATTTGAATGTCAATAAAATAGTAGGAAATATGTGTTTAATTAAAGATCTTATCTTAAATGCATGTACATATACTAATGTCTGAACAATTTCTATCATATATCGAGGTTGAATATGATCACTAACGAAAATACTCATATTGATATCGGTCCTCTTGGCAACATAAAGTATGATGTCTGCAACTTCAATGAGTGGTTTGGTACTATTAGAGGAGTTCTCCAGAACTACTACCTGGATTATGTTCTAGATAATCCAAGTCCCAAACATCTCGGTAAGAATGCTTTTACATGTGAGTTAAATGATTACGAGAGGTATAAGGGAAACTATGAGTTTATTGCAAAGCTCATGTTAGACAACATACTCTCAAAGTACATGTACGTGTACAAAGAGTTAAATCTTACAACCATGATTCATTATCTCAATCTGGTGGAAAGACTGGAAGGTAGAATGTTCCATAGTAAGTTATAGGGAGACACCTCAGCAGTAGAGTTGGTAATATACATATACGAATAATATGAGCAATTAAGGGAGTTAGGTGTTGTGTATAGTGTGCAATCCTTGAGAGAAATGGTATTAAGGGGATTACCTAGTATATATGAAGATGCTTAAGGAGTGTTCTCCTAACTGTACTTTAACCCAGCTCATGGATTTGCTCGAGATTTATGAGATTGAGTTTAGAAATAAACTCAAAGAACAAGTGAATGCTTAGAACCTTAAGTTAAAGAAACTTAAAGTTTTAAAAGTCAAGAGAAAGCTCATGAAGTGGCAGGAGTTGAAAAGCGAAATTGTTTATCTTGGAACAAGCACATCGGATAATGATGAGAGTTGTGGCTCGAACTTCTGAAGGTATGTTCATACTAGAGAGTTTCTCTATAGTTCCTTATGAGTTTACATGGGTATTGGATATTGGTTGTGGTACTCATATATGTACTTTTGTACAGGATTTGCAAAACAGTAGGAGGCTTGTAATGAGGGAAATGGACTTAAGAGTTGGAAATCTAGCACGGGTTGCTGCAAAAGCTTTAGCCACATATAGCCTTTATTTTCCTAGTGGCCTTGTTTTAGTTTTGAACAATTGCTATTATATTCCTGTTATCAATAAGAATATTATTTCTATTGCATGTTTAGCAATAGATGGATTTGAGATTTTATTTTCTAATAATAATTGTCAAATTCGACGTGATAATGTTCTTTATGCTTTTGGAATATGTGTGGATGACATTTATGTTCTAGATACTAAAACTGGAATTCTAAACATGAATATTGTTAAGAAATCGAATATAGATAATGAGAAATCTTTATATTTATCACATTATCGTCTAGGCTATATTAATGAGACTTGCCTAACTAAGTTACACAAATGTGGTGACTTGGACCCAATGGAATGGGAATCCTACGGGGCATGCAAACCTTGTTTTAATGGTAAGATGACTAAGAAACCTTTCAAAGGAAAGGGTCAACATGCCATAAGTACTTTGGAAATAGTACATTTCGATGTATGTGATCTAATGAGTGTTAGGACACATGAAGGTTTCGTCTACTTCATAACCTTTATCGATGATTACTTGCAATATGGTTATTTGTACCTAATGAGGCATATCTAAAAGTTTTGAGAAATTCAAAGAGTTCGAAGCCAAAGTAGAGAATCAACTTGGGAAAAGTATCAAGACCCTTTTATTTGATCGAGGCGGTGAATACTTAAGCCAAGAGTTTCAAGATCATCTAAGGGATAATGGTATTTTACCCCAATGGATACCTCCTTATACACCCTAATACAACAGAGTGTCAGAATGGAGAAATCAAACCCTACTCGATATGGTTCGTTCTATGATGAGCCAAGCAGAACTCAGCAGATCCTTTTGGGGTTTGCACTTGAAAGTGTAGTTTATATTCTAAATAGAGTGCCCTTGAAATTAGTTGATCAAACACCATACGAAATGTGATATGGTAAGAAACCAGATCTTTCTAACTTGAGAGTTTGGGGATGTCCTGCTTGTGTAAAGTGTGTTGGTTAATTAAGGCAGTAATTGAACATTCGGACTAGCATAGTGGAATTCCAAAACTTAAAATTAACCCTAAAGGATCTCCTAAGCATGCCATGATTGATATAATTGAAGTTGAAACATTCTATAGATGCTAATAGATTTATAAAACTTAATAAAAGAATACTAGCATTTAAGTTAAGAGCATTACTAATTGATGCATGTCTTTCCCTTTGGTGCAGCGCTCCCTTAGAACGGTTGAACAACACTCCATTAGCACAAGCCTCCAAACCAGGATGGCCTCAATGACTAGTCCACATGAACCCCAACTGACCAAAACCTTCCGTAGAGGAAGAACTCATTAGTTAACAAGTAGTTGCTATACTACTCGTAGACTAACCCAAAAAAATAACTTAGAAGGCTCTTTCTAAAATATGAATAAGCTTTCAAAAGAATTCTTGTGAAAGTGGAGAAACTTGTGGAGGATCTCGCAAAAAGCTCACGAAGAAAAGATGTCAAAACTCAGAAGGAAAGGCTGAGTTGAAGTACATTTCAAGGAGAAGGATGAACCATATTTATAGGGAGAATGGGAGCTATATGCTCCCCTTTTTTAGCAACATGAGATGGGGAGTTCACCATCCCACATGTGGGTCATCCGTGCAGAGCCCCAAGCTTTGTGGGTTGACTCACGAGCATAGCTCGCTTGCTCGGGTTGTGCACTACTGCCACAAGGCAAACCCTAATGGGCTTACCTTGTCCCTCAAGTGGTGGGCCTACATTGCAGGCCCACGTAAGCGCTTCCCAACAGCACTTACGGGCCTGCAGCCCACCAATGTGCATTGACCTTGTGCCAACGCATGCTAGCGGCCCGTGAGCAATTTTGCTCGCGAGGCTGCAAAGCAGGTCCCACCCTTGAACATCCCATGTTCGCGGTGCCCACTTGCAATGAAAAAAATTTCCCTTGCTCCACCCCGTGCAATTTTCCCAACTCCTATGTTAAAATCCTTTTGGTCCAATGTATTATTAATTCATCCAACAATTTTGACTTTCCTTATATACTCGGCATAGACCTAATCTATAAGTTCTTTACTTAGTCTGGTAAAAGGCCCAAAGTGTGTTGTGAGCTCATAGGATCCCGAAGTATAGAGCCGCTAGAGGTTAACCTAAACTTGGCTTCCCATCCAAGTTCCTTTAAGACGATCAAATGGGCTTTCTAGCAAAGTCGTATGATCCCCCGATACTCAGAAATTCACGTGCTTGTGACTTAATTTGGTTCTACAATAGTAACCAATACAATACACTCCCTCTATCAGGTTAAGTACCATCTAGTTTATTGAGCTCGAATTAAGTGTTAGCTCACGTAATAACCGTAGCTGTTGTAGAATTAGACTTGTTCAAGAAGAACACCACTCGCCATTATGTATGAAGATTGACTAGAAACCCGTTCTATCAATCTTAAACTTTGATCATAGGTTTATGAGTGTGTTACTTCAACAAGAGGTTTTAAGGTACAACTCTGATTATATCACTATATCAAGAGTGATGGATTCCATCTTGACTACTTGGCTTACCAACGAATGATCATCATTATACCCGTAATCACTTGTATCATCCTGATCATCGGGGTATGAATAATTATGACCCAATGTATAGCAACTCCAACACAAGGTAACTAGTATCTTAAGTCTGAGGATACTTGTATTGCTACTACAATAAGACATGACACCAACACATGCATATAGTTATTTCTGTGTGTTTATCTTATAGTGATCTCTGATGTATTACCCGAACACATTCATGTGTTAACTCAAGGTACCACCTTCAGCTTGTGAGATCAGCTGCTTGGATCATATCTAAGGAGTAAGCCTACACATGCTAGTCTATCCACTTAATTGATGTATAGTCTCAATGAAACTATGACTAGGGATATTTAGACCATTCATAGTAACACGTGTGTGCAGTTCTCGCACCACATATCTCCCACTATGTCCTCGCACTTTCACACTATGAAATAGTCATGGACTTTATCTTATCAATGAACATATACATATACGTAATAATATATTTATAATACCATCGATATACATAATAAATAATCATCGATAAATAACAAAGATGACTTATTATTGTTAAAAATAATCTAAAATTATTTGTACATTATAAACTAATAAAGATTCATCACCCTTATTGCCTCTAGGCTATACATTATATCTAACAAACTCTCACTTGCACTAGAGCCAATTACCCATGTACTTCATGCCATAGTTGTTAACATGCTAGTCATGCTTAACTTGAGTCAATGGCTTTGTTGGCCCATTCGCTAGATTCTGATCCATAGGGATGTATTCTAAGCTTATATCCTTTCTATCTACTATCTCTTGAATGAAATGGTACTTCTTGAATACGTGTCTGTTTCTCTAATGAGATTATGGTTCCCTTTCCTGAGCAACAGCCCCATTAAAATCGTAATAGACCAATATTAGATTTAAAATGTTGGATACCACCCCGAGATCACCAATAAATCCCTTAAGCTAGACAACTTTCTTACCTGCTTCAAAATCAGCTATATACTCAGATTCAGTGGTTGAATCAATAGTCGTACCTTGTTTGAAACTTTTCCAAATAACTGCCCCTCCATTTAACATAAACACATAACCTGACTGGGACTTGTAATCATCCCTGTTAGATTGAAAACTAGCATCAGTGTATCCCTTCATAGAGATATCATTTTCTCCATAAACCAAAAACATATCCTTAGTCTTCGTAAGTACTTGAGGATAGTTTTAACAACCATCTAGTGCTTCTCACCTAGATCAGATTGAAATCTACTCGTGACGCTCAATGCATGTGAGATGTCAGGCCGAGTGCATACCATAGCATACTTGATAGATCCTGTCACCGAAGCATATGGTATTCCATTCATGCGCAATCTCTCCTCTTGTGTTCTCGGACACTCAGATTTAGAAAGGTTAATCCCGTGATACATTTGGAGATAACCCTTTTCTAACTACTCAAGGATAAATCTAGCCAAAACATTGTCTATGTATGTACCTTGTGAAAGACATAGTAGCCTTCTAGATCTATCACGATAGATATTTATAAATAGTATATATGCTACTTCTCCAAGGTCTTTCATAGAGAACTTCTTTGATAACCATTACTTTACTATTTGCAGAAAAGGAACATCATTTCCTATTAGCAATATGTCATCGACATATAATACAAGGAAAATGATCGCACTCCTACTAGCCTTCTTATATACACAAGGCTCATTAGCATTTGACACAATACCAATTTCTCTGATTGTCTCGTTAAACCTAAAATTCCAATGCCTTCATGCTTGCTTAAGTCCATAAATGGACCTTTGCAATTTGCATACCATCGAGCCATCTTGGGATGTAAAACCTTCAGGTTGTATCATATATACATCCTAATCAAGGTTTCCATTAAGGAACGCTATTTTCACATCCATCTGCCAGATCTCATAATCATTATGAGCAGCGATGTCAAGGAGTATCTTGATAGACTTTAACATGGCTACTGGTGAAAAGGTTTCATCATAGTCAATGCCTTCCTTTTGACCGTAACCTTTTTCCACTAGCATTGCTTTATAGGTAATCACATTACTATCCATACCGGTTTTCTTCTTGAAAACCCTTTTGCATCCTATGGGCTTAATCCCACTTAGAGCATCAACCAAGTTCTAGACTTGATTTTTGTACATGGAGTCCATCTCTGACTTCATGGGTGTAAACCATTTTTCAAACTATTAGCCTTTCATTGCCTCCTTGAAAGTCTAAGACTCATCATCTTCCATAAGGAAGATTTTCTTATAATTAGTGATGAAATAATCACATCTCTCAATCTATGCTTACACTTTCTTGCATAACATGTGTAGGAACAATCAATTGATTATCTATTTGATCCTCTTGAGTGCCTAGCTCAATCACACATATATGTTCCTTCTCAAGGAACTGAGCATTCCATGAAATAAGTACCTTTTGTTCCTTGGGATCATAAAAGGTATAACCCATAGTCTCCTTAGGGTAATCTACAAATTGACACCTATCAGACTTAGGACCCAGCTTATCTAAACTTATCCTCTTTACATGAGCAAGACATCTTCAAACTCTCAGGTGAGAAAGAGCTGGTTTCTTACCATATCACATTTCTTATGGTGTTTGATTAACTAATGTCGAGGCACTCTGTTTAAAATATAAACTACGATGTCAAGTGCACAACCCCAAAAGGATTTGTTGAGTTTTACTTAGCTCATCATGGATCGAACCATATTTAGTACGGTTCGATTTCTCCTTTTCGACACTTCATTGTGCTAGGGTGTATAAGGAGGTGTCCATTGAGATAAAATACCATTATCCCTTAGATAATCCTAAAACTTTTAGCTTAAGTATTCACCACCTCGACCAGAACGAAGGGTCTTGATACTTTTCCCAAGTTATTTCTCTCTTCGATTCTGAACTCCTTGAATTTCTCAAAACTTTCAAACTTATGCCTCATTAGGTACAAATAACCATATCATGAGTAATCATCGATAAAGGTTATGAAGTAAACAAAACCTTCATGTGTCCTAACATTTATTGAACCACATATATCGGAATGTTTTATTTCCAAAGTACTTGTGGGACACTGACCCTTTCCTTTGAAAGGTTTCTTAGTCATCTTACCCTTTAAACAAGGTTCGCACACCCCTTAGGATTCCCATTCCATTAGGCCCAAGTCACCACATTTGTGTAGCTTAGTTAAGCGAGTCTCATTTATATAGCTTAGACGATAATACCACAAGTATGACGATTTCTCATTACCCATCTTCGATTTCTTAATGATGTTTATGTTTAGAATTTTAGTTTTAGTATCTAGAACATAAATTCCATCCATACATATTCCACAAGCATAAAGAACATTATCATGTTGACTTTGATAATTATTATTAGAAAATAACATCTCAAATCCATCTGTTGCTAAACGCATAACGGAAAAAATATTCTTAGTGACAGTAGGAATATAATAGCAATTGTTCATAACTAAAACAAGGCCACTAGGAAAACAAAGGCTATATGTCCCTACAATTGTTACAACAACCTGTTCTTCATTTCCAACTCTTAGGTCCATTTTTCTCTTTGCAGGCCTCATACTATTCCGCAACCCGTGCACAGAAGTACATATATGAGTACCACAACCCATATCTAATGCCCATTTAGACTCATAAGGAACTGTAGAGAAACTATCTATCATGAACATACCTTAAGTAGATGCCTCACTTGGCTTCTACTTCAGTTTTTCAAAAATCAGAGCTTTGCAATCACATTTCTAGTGTCCGGGCCTTCCGTACACGAAACATATCCCTTTGGGCTTCTCCTTAAAAATGATCACATTTTTTACCTTCTTATTGATAGGTTTTAAACCTTTACCTTTTATGCAAGTCTTAATTGCCAAGGTACCTGTTCTTATAGTCATCAGACCATCTTCAAAATTCTAAGTTTCTTAATAAACTCATAAGTCTTGCTAGTCTTTCTTGACATAAGATAATCTTTTCACGAAGGGTGAATAATAATCAGATAGATTCTCTATCATAGTCTGTATAACATTCTCAGAATTTCTTTCAATTCATATCAAAGTCATTCTCTTCGAATACTCAAAGTATTCAATGCAATGCTTAGTGGCCAGGATCCCATCATTTCTCCTAGAGGTATACAGGAATTTCAATATTTCATTCCATTCAATTTTCATGCCCTCAAGAATTCCTCTAAGATGGATTAACATGGATTTTAGATCCATACCATCATGCTACTTCTTAAGCTTCAAGGTCATGGTTTCGAGCATCACAAGTGACACCATCGTGAGCAGATAACGATCAACCCTCGCAACGAGGCATTGACCCTGTGAGATGGGACGTGGGGGTTTTCCCGATTGGAAAAAGTGTGTTTTTAAGTTTAAAGAAAGAAACTTGGTTGTGTGACAAGTTTAATAGACTCGAGTTTAGAACCTCTAGCCTATGGTACTTAGAGTTGCCACCTGAATCAGCTATTCCAAGAAAATTTGGTACAACTTTGATCTACTAAGCCTAAGCGATACCATATTTCAGAGATTTGAGTACAGGATGAGTTACTTACTTTGCTGTTATATGAGTTAACATTATTCCCATTTGGAAACCACATATATGATACTTCAATTCAATTTTCAGCTTTTGCTTTTGGCTATTTAGAGCGCATGCGGAAAGTAGTAAATAAATAAAGTGCGAGAAAGTAAACACGTAGGAAAGTAAATGCGCCTAATCTATGGATTTAATTACACTTTGGGATGGGGGATTTACAAATTGCCTAAATACATCGATATTTAACAAGTGTTACATTTGATAAATATAATACCCCGAAGGAAATTAAACCCTAACATACAATTATCCTAAGCTACCAACATCCATAAAGGTTAGCACAGGGGATATTCCACAACGCAAATATGTATCAAGTGTACCATATATGCTCAATTTGGATTTTTGCAAGACCCGTGTGGTCGAGGTAAAAACAATGGAGATTTCAAAGTTCTTATTTTATAAAAAGAATTAATTTTCATTTTTATTAGTGAAAATGCCGCATGCTATAATGTCAGGTTGGTTATCCAAGAACTTGGGTTCCCTTCATGTGGGTAACCTAAAACATTATTAGAAATGTAAATCTAGGTCAAACATGCATAATATAGCCATTATCTGGGTTAACAACGGTAACGATGTCATCCATATCGTTACCGCTTCCTTGTGAAAGGTGATATCGATATGGATGGTCCGAAACGCTTCCGTTGCTACTCCAAACCTTAATCCACATATTAATACATAAAAAAACATATATAAATCCTAAAAAATTCTAATTTAGAAGTTTGTTACCACCAATGATGCATTTCCAAACTCATAAGGGTCTCAGCGGGTCATTTTGGGTCTAAAAGATTTAAAATGAAGCAAAATGAAGCCAATCCGCAATTCCGCCAATGCAATGTCATTAACGAAATCCCAAATGATATTATTAATGATGTCATGATTTTTTTAATGACATTAATGATGTCTTTAATGACGTCGACATTCCAAACCTGCAAAAAACACACAAAAATAGCAAAATTAGCAAAACGAAAATCCGAAACTTCAAGAGATCATAACTTTTTCTATAATTAACCGATTTAGATGATCATTATCATTAAGGAAAGCTCAAGATGTGTAGAATATTTTTATGTAAACAAAAAACTCAAAAAATTTGAAATCATAGTGAAATTCCCTTAAAACAGTTTGTGCAAAAATGGAAATACTCGAAAAGAAAATGAAACTTAAAAAAGGCAAGCATATAAATGTAAACACAAACTCTAGTAACTCAGAGAATTACCCTGTATTCATGAATCCACCTTCTTTAAGGTCCACGAAGACCTCTAGGAAGCTCTCCTTATTTCTTTTTGGTTTGATTTGGTTGTTGGTTGGTGATTTACTGAAAATCTTTGGAAGGGATCTATTCCTTGCAAAAGTAGATGTTTTAGAAGGTGTAGTAACCTTCAAGTGAGTGATAAAGATGTTTTAGACTCTCCATTAAGTCTAAACCTCAAGCATTTCCCAAGTAATCCCTAAACCTCAAGTTTTTTTTAAATGATCTCTACACCTCAAGCTTTGCTTAAAAGATGAAATAAACCTTAAATTTGCTTAATAGATGAATAAATGGACCCTTGTGACCCAAGTTCATACCCTATCCATGAACTTAACCTAAATAACTCGAAATCCCAAGTGTTGGTGATCAAAGTTTGATGTTTTGCCCAAGAACACAAGAATGAATGCTCTCTTGATCTTTTCTCTCTTTCTTGCCAATATTATCACCAAGATTCAATCTCCCCTTCATTGAAACTCCAGCTCTATCTTTATGGATCTCTCTTTAATCTAAAGTCCACTCATTTTTAGCCTTAGCCCATGCTTTTAGCTTTTTCTTTTCAAAGTTTTACAAATCCCATGTGAAGATTTGATGTAAAAGGTTTTATGTAAGGTGTGGGGAGTGGTTTTGCAGTGATCCTGTCCGAGCATGTGGGAAAAAGTCACCTCTTTGGTTGAAAATTGCAAAAAATGCAATTTTAGTTCTGTTGGAAAGTCGATGTCGGTAACAACATTGACAATGTTGTTAACTACATAAGCCATGTCATTAACAAGGAAAAAATAAATTACAGCTTCATCATCAAACTCATGAGTCATCTGCCCCTCGTGGGAGTTACTATTGATATGAGATCAGTATGGTCCCATAATTGAAAGAGAAGTGGTGGTTTAGAGATGATACCTGACCAGTCATGGTTGGCACGACTTGGGGTGGAAACTTCATGATGACTGGAGGCTTTCATCCTAGCACCGCATTGTTAGGAATTGTCTTCTCCATGCCCCTTTGAATTGCCTATTTGGCAATGGTTGCCCCTTGAAGGTTAACCTCTGGCTTGTTACTACCACTAAAACCGTTGGGGGATGAGTTAGCCATGTACTCCCATTCATTTGATCGACAATCTTGTGTGCAGACCTCATGGAGTCTGAAGTAAGATGTAGATAGTAAAAAGTCTGAAAGAGGATGTGGAATGTAAAAAGTTCATTGATTGTGAAAAGTCAGAAAGAGAGTGTAGACTGTAGAAAGTACGTTAAATGTAAAAAGCTAGAAAATGGTGCGGACTATAGAAAGCCCATTGATTGTAAAAAGTAAAAAAAAGGTGTGAATTGTAGAAAGTCTATTGACTATAAAAAGTCATAAAAAGTTGCATACTGTAGAAAGTTCATCGACTGTAAAAAATAGAAAAAGGTGTGGACTATAGAAAGTCTGTTAATTGTAAAAAGTCAGAAAAGGTGAGGATTGTAGAAAGTCTGTCAACTATAAAAAGTCAGAAAGAGGTACGAATTGTAGAAAGGCCATTGATTGTAAAAAGTCAGAAAAAGGTGTGGACTGTAGAAAGCCCGTCAACTATAAAAATTAGGAAAAAGGTGCGGACTATAGAAATTCCGTTAACTATAAAAAGTTAGAAAATGGTGTGGATTGTAGAAAACTCATCGACTGTAAAAAGTCAGAAAAAGGTGCGGACTGTAGAAAGTCCATCGACTGTAAAAGGTCGAAAAAGGCACAGAGTGTAGAAAGCCTGTCGGTTGTAAAAAGTTAGAAAAAGGTACGAACTGTAGATAGCCCGTTGACTGTAAGAAGTTGGAAAAAGGTGTGGATTGTAGAAACTTCGTTGACTATAAAAATTCAAAAAAGGTGCAGACTATAGAAAGTCCATCGATTGTAAAAAGTTGGAAATAGGTGCGGACTGTAGAAAGCCTATTGATTGTAAAAAGTCGGAAAAAGGTGCGGATTGTAGAATGCCCGTCAACTGTAAAAAGTTAGAAAAAGGTGTGAACTGTAGAAAGTTTGTCGACTGTAAAAAGTCAAAAAAGGTGCAGACTAGAAAGTCCATTGACTGTAAAAAGTAAGAAAAAGGTGTGGACTATAAACAATCCGTCTATTGTAAAATGTCGAAAAAAGGTGCAGACTGTAGAAAGATTGTCGACTATAAAAAGTCAAAAAAAGGTGCAGACTATAGAAAGTCCATTGATTGTAAAAAGTCCAAAAAGGTGCGGATGGTAGAAAGTCTAGGAATTTTGTAGATTGTAGAAAGTATACGGTAAATGCCCCTTATGAGTTGATCGTTGGTTGATTGTGACCCTCAGAACTACTAGGGAAAGGATGAAAGACATGTGCTTCATGCTTTTGATGATACATCGACTTAGTAAGCCTCCGTTGAAATCCACTTTGGGATGGTTGATCACTTTGGTCTGAATTGTATACCCCTTGTGAATTAATCGTTGGTTGACTATGACCATCAAAATTGCTAGGGAAAGGATGAAAGTTGTGTGCTCCATGCCTTTAATGATACGTTGACTGTAATAAGTCTTCATCGAAATCTGTTGTGGGATGTATGACCACTTTGGCCTGGATTGTATGCCCCTAGTGAGTTGATTGTTAGTTGGTTGTGACCTTCAGAATTGCTAGGGAAAGGGTGAAAGCCGTTTGCTCTATGTTTTGATGATATGTTGATTGCTGTGAGTCTGAAATGGATGCCTCTTGTGAGTTGAAGGGGTACCTACAAGAATGAGGGAATTTATTAGTAAATGCTAGTGACATATGTTTTAATTCCTTGATTGAGATTACTAAAAGCAAAAATTTTTCCCCCGTCAATCAAGAATTAAAACATAAGAGTTTTGAGAAATTTTTCTTCAAGCTCGTGATAAACGTGGAATTTTGAGTTTGAGATTTTCGGGGATGTCCCGATGGCCGCTCCTTTATTTTAAGAGGCTTTTGTGATGTCGGTAATGCTTCTTGAATGAGGCCTGGGTAAGCTTGAATTTGACAAAAGTTGAAATGGCTTGAGTTGGGCCATTGTCATTCTCAATTTTGATGATATGATGCTTCGACATCTTCTTGATACTTGTAGTTTCCTCTTATGAAGGTAGAGTGTTTTGCTTATCAGAATGGCTTGCCTGGGTTTAGCATCGCCTTGACCTTTAAGTGACATGATGTGTATGCATGTATAAATAACTTTATGCATGAACGACATTTATCATATGATGTATTTTTGTCTATTGCAGGCATTGTTAGCTTTGGAGCATTGGGCCCGGCCGATGGTAGAAGCTTCATTGCATGAGGAGCCTTTCGGAGGTTCCCAAGTTGATACCCTCATATGTTGGTGCATGAGTGCCCCTAAGATTTATCTCGTTGGGAATTCCATGGTTGCTATACTTTTGAATTTCGAGTATTGTAGACATGAATCCTTTAGAGTGATGATGGACATGGGTTCAAGCCAAAGTTCAATTTTGTGAATGAGTCAAAGTCGAGTTCAATGCCTGAATTTGGTTTGAAGAGGATCTGGATGAGTCATTGACTTTTTAATGCTCACTTCCTTCTTTGGTATGGCATAAGTGATGTTAATATTGATCCTGAACCATGACGGTGATGCTCACTTTGAAGTTGATAATGAGAGCTTCGAAGTTGTTTTGCTTGAAATATTGTAAGTTACTTCTTGTTGTAACAATTCTCTCTACTAGGGAAATCAAGATATATTTGTCTATTGGGGATGAGTGATTTAATGGGGATGGAAGACTTCAAAACCTATATCAGACATAGCTTGATTCCATTGAATACAAATAAAATTCATCTATTGGTACTCCTTCAATAGTGTGATGATCGACCCGCAAATGGTGATGAGCTGCGCGACAAAGTTGATGACATATTGAAATGCTTAACTCCTTTATGTCTTTGGCACTAGTGTTATGTTGGCCAAACTTATCGGGTGTACAACTACTTTGGGAAACTTAGCTTCAATTTGGTTTGTTACCTTTATCTTGACTCTTTCGGCCCATTTTGGTTTTGATCGTGTCACCTTCTATTTGATTGACTTAATGGTCAGTGGAGATTTTGTGTTTGGCGATCTTTCTATCAACCTCTAGCATGTCTTCATAGAACCAAGCAAATGCTATCACGTGTTTTCTAAGTACCTCTGTTATCTCTCATTTTTCCTCAAGCGTCAACTCATTTGAAATTATTATATGGATTCATTTATACCCAAATTAATTTCATGCGATGATGTGTCATGTATGCTAAAAATATTATGCTCATGTTCATGATAATGTGTGATGTCATCCGAAGGGATATCAAGGAAGTAAAGTTCGACGCATTCGAAAATTCAAAAGCCTCATTGGTAGAGTTCATTAACATCAAAGAGTTTAACATACTTATTATTACATTATCAGCATCTTCATCCTCCACATGCGGAGGGGCTTCTTTCCTAATGATCACCTTTTCATATTAGTGCTCATTGCCTTGTTTCCCCACTGGTGTGTCTAGGGATTCTATCCACTCAAGCTTCAAAGCTTTCTTGTACACCTCATTGTAAGAAGTGAAAGTTTTGATCCCGAGCCTCTATCAATAGACTGGCAATGCCCTAGCCAATAGCTTCACAATAATCTCAAACAGGCTGAGCTTATCCTTGAGTAGCACCTGAGTGGCCATCCACCTGTTGTAATATTGTTTGAACAATTCCTTCGGTCTTTGCTTGATGGCCTTGAGATGTTGTATGGTGCACTTTATTTCAGAATTGAATCCATACTACTCCATTAGGGCCTTTGAGAGGCGCTTCCAGTCATGAGCTATTTCCAAGGGCAAGTTGATATACCATTCATTAGTTGGCCCTCCTAGTGTAACAATAAAGAGCTTAGCTAACATCTCATCACCGATCCTCATAGCTCTCATCACAGTCTAGTAAATGATCAAATGTGATAAAGGATCTTCTTCTCCCTTATACTTCACTAATCCCGGCATTATAAAGTTTTCGGGAAGCCACTCATCATCATGTACTACCTAAGGGATATGGTAGTAGTTGGGCTGGAAATTTAGAATTGGCTAGCGTGAGTAGCCAAAAATTGTTGCCATAGTTCTGCAATGTTGGGAGGCAGATACTGGGGGACTATCCCATCAATCTCTTGCTGAATATTGAGCTAGGGAGAAGTGAACATTGTGGTACTTTGGTAAAACTAACCTTGTGGGACTATGGTGCCTCTAGGAGTGACCATAAAGTTGGGAGCAGACGGTGCTTGGTTCATGAATGAATATTGCAATGCTTGGCCCGTGAAGTTCAAGCATGTATTGAAGGAGGATGGGGCACTCGAATGATGAGGGACCGCTGGTTGTGAGGTAAAGCTCTAAAATGGTGGGATGGAACTATATAAAGGCATGACTGCCCTTGCAGATGCTGCTGGTTGTTGCCAACCGGATAGAATAGACCTAAGCCGACCAACTACTGGTCAACCTGCCCCTAACCTAATTGATTTTGGGGCTGAGAAACCAGGAAAGCATTAACTTACTTTAACCCTGAACGATCATTACCCCCAAAAGTTTGACTTGTCTAAAACTGACCAAACTGTCCCTGACCTTGACCTAATTGATTTGATGCTTGAGACAACACTAACCTAGTTTAACCATGGTGGTATTGGGGCTGCATGGTTCCTGTGCCAAATTGAAAGGCATTGGCAAGATTTTCAAATGGGTCAATTGATGATGGAAAGGTATTAGGAGAGGGGCCATGCCTCTTAGCCGTAAGATGATTGGTAATGGTGGGACATTGGAGATTCCCAATCAGTTTTAATTGAGGGCCGATCTTCCTACTAACGAGGATGGATATGGAACTACAATGCTTGAACAAACGGGTTGCTGCAAAGAATAGCGCTTAAGGCATTTGCAATCTCTTGACCCGAACTCAACTGTTGGACTGTCAAACTTTCATGCATGGCCCACTCATCTCCTCCGAAACCACTTTGAGCATCTGTCATCTTCAAACTCTGACCTGAACTAAAAACTGATCTCCGATTCGAACCAAAATCTGAACTTGAACCCGAACCCAAATAAGAACCTGAGTCTTAACTAGAATTAGTGTGTGGAATACCCTTTGATGGCAAGCTATGATGGGGGAAATCCGGACAAGGTGAGGAGTCGGCCTCTTCCAAGCCTTAACTAAAGCAAACACATTCGGATAACTTCGTCAGATATGAAATGCATGTTTGACATACTTGATGTTGATCTACGAAATGCATATGACGTGGCTGCATCACAAAGGGTTAATATACTGTAATGTGATAAAATTAATGTTTGCTAATCCATTTGAAACAAATAGGGTTAGTAATTAGTAATAAAGACGTAACTTAACTAATAACAAGACCCTACCAGTGTGGTGAGGGCTTAAGGTTAAGGTGACATCTATTTAATGTCGAGGGTTGTGTTTGTCAATCCACATGGAACAAATATGTCAATTGCCGTGATACCCATGTGGTAGTAGGCTTGCGATTGAGGTGTGACTCGTGTTTTGCCAATCCATTTGGAATAAAACAGGCTGACTTCCATAATAACTGTGTGGTAATAGGCTTGGTTTTAAAGTGTGACTTATATTTACCAATCCATTTGGAACAAATAGGTTGATAGCCGTAATACTCATGTGGTAAAAGGCTGAGGTTATGATTTGTGTTTGTCAATCCGCTTGGAATAAACAAGTTGATTGCCATAATACCAGTGGGGTAAAAGGCTGAGGTTGTGATTTGAATTTGCTAATCCTCTTGGAACAAACAAGTTGATTTCCATAATACATGTGGGGTAAAAGGCTGAGGTTGTGATTTGTATTTGCCAATCCACTTGGAACAAACATGTTGATCACCGTAATGTCCTTGTAGTAAAAGGTTGGGCTTTTTGAGAATTCGTAACTATGGCTCTTTCTCATGTTGTGAGGTGGCTTTGTTCGGCTTTTACACAATTGTGCGAGTCTAGGTAAATAGCCTTATACCCTTAAGTGTAAAAATCAACTAATTTGTGTGACTCTTAGTCCAGTGGGTTTTTTGCCCCGATTTGGCAGAGGTTTGGGTGCTAAGCGGGCACCTCTATACTTTGGGAATTCTTGATCTTAATCATAGGTGACGTTGTCTTAGCATGTTGTCTAAACCTAGGTGTGTGGTATTAGTGCGACCTTGGGATGTGGCAGCATGATGACCATATCATAAACGAGTGTGTGCATAATCTTTTCTGAACAAAAGATTATGGTTAGCATGATACTACTTATGATTTATGATAAAAGGAAAGTGGTAAACACATAGCACATAACATGCAATGAACTTCCTCCGACCTTATATCCCCTATTGTAAGGGTTAAGCTTCTAAATCTAAGCATGGGTCATCTTAATACCATGAAGTATTAAGAAGCGCACCTCCAAGAAGATACGCAATTTGTTTTGGTTAACCTAGGGAAAGTATCTATGATTTCCTTGTATGAGTTCGGTCATGGGTTGTTGATGTAGAAGGTTCTTTTTGCACCACGATACACTCTAAGCCTCTCCCCAAATAGGTGTGAACGAAGGAGGTACATGCGGTATGGTAACAAGTGATCCACTTACTAAGCATCCTTGGTCACCATGGGTTTGCAAATGATACATTCGTAAGCTTCTTGGTAAAAAATGACATCCTAATCTTAAAGGCTAAGCCATCTAATGCATATGCTTTTATTTAAAATACCGTAAGCGTGGATTTAACTCATTTAATGAATTTTCAATACTCATCCAAAATATTTTAAACTGTTAATTTTATAAAAGTTCGTCACTATGAGCGGATGACGTTCAACCAGTGCGGTCACCGCGAGGTGCCGGCCCCGTGAGATGGGGCATGGGGGTTTTCCCGATTGGAAAAAGTGTGTTTTTAATTTTAAAGAAAGAAACTTGTTCATGTGAGAAGTTTAATAGACTCAAGATCAGAACCTCTAGTCTATGGTACTCAGACTCACCACCCGGATCAGCTCTTCCGGGAAAATTTGGTACAACTTAGATTGTTAAGCCGAAGCAATACCATGTGAAGGTGGATATCAATAAATCATATATAACTCCTAAAAAATTCTAATTTAGAGGTTTGTTACAACCAATGATGCATTTCCAAACTCGGAAGGGTCTTAGCGGGTCATTCTAGGCCCAAACAATTAGAAATGGAGAAAAATGAAGCCAATCCATGATTCTGCCAATGCAATGTAATTAACAAAATCACAAATGATGTCGTTAATGACATTAGTGATGTCGTTAATGACATCGGCATTCTAGACCTGTAGAAAACACATAGAAATTGCAGAACGAAAATCTAAAACTTCAAACGCTCATAACTTTTTATATACTTAACCCATTTGGATGATATTTATCATTATGAAAAGCTCAAGATGTGTAGAATATGTTTATGCAAACAAAATACTAAAAAATATTTGAAATCATACTGAAATTTCCATAAAATAGTTTGATGTGAGAAATTGGAAATAATCGAAAAGAAAATAAAACTTCAAAAAGGCAAGTATATAAATGTAAGCAAAAACTCTAAGAACTCAAAGGCTTACCTCGTAGTCATGAATCCACTTTCTTTAAGGTACATGAAGTCCTTTGGGAATCTATTCTTATTTCTTTTTGTTGGATTTGGTTGTTGGTTGGTGATTTATCAAAAATCTTTGGAAGGGATCTATTCCTTGATAAAGTAGATGTTTTAGAAGGTGTGGTAACCTTCAAGTGAGTGATAAAGATGTTGTAGACTCTCAATTTAAGTCTAAACCTCAAGCATTGCGTAAGTGATATCTAAACCTCAAGTTTGCTTAAATGATCTCTACACCTCAAGCTTTGGTTAAAAGATGAACTAAACCTCGAATTTGCTTAAGAGATGAACAAGTGGACCCTTATGACCCAAGTTCATTCCCTTTTCATGAACTTAATATAAATAACTCGAAATCCCAAGTGTTGGTGATCATAGTTTGGTGTTTTTCTCAAGAACAGTTAAGAATATAAGAATGAATGCTCTCCCATGCTCTCTGGATCTTTTTCTCTCTTTCTTGCCAATATTATCACCAATCATTCCCCCCTTCACTGAAACTCCAGCTCTATCTTTATGGAGCTCTCTTCAATCCAAAGTCAACTCCTTTTTAGCCTTAGCCATGCTTTTAGCCTTTGCTCTTCACATTTTTACTAATCCCATGTAAAGATTTCATGTAAAAGGTCTTAGGTAATGTGTGGGGAGTGGTTTTGCAGTGATCATGTCCGAGCATGTGGAAAAAAGTCACCTTTTTAGCTGAAATTGGCAGAAAATGTAATTTTAGTTCTAATGGAAAGTCGATGTCGGTAACATCATCGGCCATGTCGTTAATGACATTGCCTTGAGCTTTTTATGCTAAAATTGCCTAAAAAAGGTTAAGGCTCATAGAAACAAAGCAAGCTTCCTTCAGATGAATTCATGACCGTGTAAAAAGTGAAAAACTAGAAAGGGAAAATACATTACAACTTCATCATTGAACTTCTCAGTCGGGAGCGAAATCCCATGCTCACAACCATAAAAGCATCCTTTTTATGCTTAAGATATGCCTCTTTTTGTTGGATAGAAGCCTCATCATTAGGATTGATTGGTTTAGGATTATCCAAAATATAATCTAGGTTACTCCTCTCAAGCTCCTTTCTATGAGCTTTAAACCAGTCGTCAAAATTGATCTTTGTCAACTTATTTCAAGTATCAGACGAAGATTTATGTTTGGATTCATTATTCAATCTAGATATGTTCACCACTTTTCTACTGATAAGTTTAATAACTTATTCACAAGACTTGGCTACACTCGTTTAGTAAGGCTTATCTTTAATAATAATGCCAAAAACTTGTTCACGTGAAATGCAGGTGTTGTCAATACCTCTTATCAAATAGAAAAATGAGGATAACTGTAAGTATACAGTGGTGATGTAGTTTTAAAAGATATCGAAACCACAGGGAAGGAACCAAGTCTAAAGATCAACAAGGGAAAAGCAAAGTAAAGAAAATAAAATTAGATTTGAGATTTTTGGATAGGAAGATTAGAATGAAAAATTAAGTAAATATAGATGTGGAAGATTAGAGAATCTAAATACAAAGATTTTCACTACGAACAAGTATAGCAGAGAAAACATGCAAGTTCAACAAAGATGTTACGATTCACTAAACTAATCTAACAAACTCGGTTCAAAACACTCAGATGTT
>CATIWQ010650524.1:0-13717 GCA_949673415.1 Euphorbia schlechtendalii
ATAACTAAATTGGCATATTAGACAATACTTCTATTTTTAATTCTAAATTTTTTTAATTAAATTTTAAGTCATACTATTAATAAAAATTTAAACATTTATTATTTAGTTGCGCTTGAATTAATTAAATAATTTAAGTATGAATGAAATTATAAATGATTAATTTTGAAGAAATAAATTTTAATATTTGAAAAATATAAAGAATTATTTAATCCTTAATATATTATTTGTAAACTTAAGAATTATAATATTTTCCGTCCAGTATTCTCTTTTCAGTGTATTTTCTTTCTGGTCCTGATTTACTGTGATACGCAAACCATTCATGAATGTAAAACAGCAGCATTTACCATTTTTAGCGTGATACAGTACACCCCAAGTCCTAGTGGTAGTATAGTAGCTAAGCTGGTTAATGGACAGCTGTCTATTTCTATTTTGGACTGAATGGAAATGACTAGAACGTAAATTAAATTAATAAACATAAGAATAATTATTAGAAAATGATTAATAGTTAAGAAATAATAAATAAAAATACATTAATTTGAGAAAGAGTCATTAAACAATGTTGGACCAACTACGTGACAACTAATTTTATCTAATTACTTTACGCAGTCTACCATTAAGTTCAAAAAGTTTCATAATGGTAGGAATTCAATAAAATTTAAATGATTTACAATGAAAAATTACGAGTGAATCTTATAAAAGAAAATCTGCAATAATTGGATAAAATATAGTAATTTTAGAAATCTAGAATTAAATATTTTGGGCATAAATTTGATAAACTAAACTGTACTCTAGCCATCAAATTTTGTAGAGCTAGAAAGGGAAATAAAATAGTTGATTTAGATTTTCTCATTCTCTGTTTAAATAGTAGAAAACATTACTTTGTATTTGCAACTTCTATTGAAAGAGAAACGATAAATTATTTCCGTGTACTTTACTTTAAATTTTGGCTTAATAAATGATGATCCGTATTTGGGACAGTGCAGTGTTTTTCACAAAAATTTTAAATAAGAAATTTATATTTATTTAAGCACAAATTGGAATTGTATTATCATTTACCACTCTTCAAGTCTTTAATGTGATACATTACACTCCTATTCCTGGTGGTGGTAGTAGCTAAGCTAGTTAAAGGACCACTGCCTGTTTTTGATGTGTAGTCATTCCCGTTATCTTCAACTTAAATTTCGCTCAATTTATTTCAATCTAGCATGATTAGAAATTTATATTAAATTCCTATTAACAAGTCATTTCCATTTTGGGAGATATATGACGTACATTTTTTCATCTTGTAATAATTAATCTATAAATTAATTGCATACTTGTGTGTTAGTCCCACATGGCTAATCCAACTATAATACCATTTGTCATGAATCAAACTTAGTAGCACACCTACATGGCTAATCCAAATCTTATGTTTATCAGGTCTCAACCTTCCTTTATCAACCGAGTTTGACCGGCATTACCTTGACATTTGTTCATTAGGGGAGCAAACAGTGGCAGAGCCAGGACACCGAAAGAGGGAGGGCAAAGTTGTATTGAAAAAAATTCGGTCAAAAAAATTCATTTTCCAAGTCAATATTCAACAACAAGATATAAATCCAGCCAGTATTTCCTTCATGCGTATTTTACTTTTAATAATACCTAAAATAATACAATTCATAAATCATATGTATATTATGCTAAATTTTCATATAATTAATATTTAAATAATTACTAATAAAATAAGTGAATGTCATGGTGTCTTACAAAGTAAATGTTATGCTATTATTCATCATCGTTAGTATTGAAATAAACAAATAGTATTATGATAACTTGAAAAGTAAGAAAAAAATAAAGTTTTAATAAATTATATCTAAATTTTAATTTTTTATTACTATATACTTTAATCAAAATATAGTATAGACATATTATGACATATACTACAGACACAAAATAATTATTAAGAGTTAAAAATTATTGGCATTGTTTTGAGTGTCTTACCCAATAATGAATAAATAAATGAAAATTGCTTAGTTATGTGGTCATACACCACGTGTCCCCTGAAAGCTTAATAACTTCTTATTCCCAATAAAACACTGTTCACCTTCTTCCTCACTTCATCTTAGCCAAAACAAAAGGTCATTAACAGAGTACACGTTTTCTTTCATGACCTTTCACCGCCAACATTCCTTTCACCACTGCAACTTTCTTTGTTTTTTCGCCTCCACAAGCACCATCACCACTAGATATTAGGGGAGGCGGTTTTACTCCGTTACTAAAATTATGGGTGGTAATTCAAAGGGGGCATAAATAATATTTCGAGAGCCAGGGGAGGCGGCCGCCAACCTCTGCCACTATAGCTCCAAGTCCAACAAGGAGGGTATTAAACGCTACACTCATTCCACTGCATAAAAGCGTAACCCTTCCATGTTTTGCGCCTTAATGCTATCACCACTCGCTTTCGAATATTGCTCTTACGCAGTCTTTGTGATTAGAGAACGAGAAGAAAAAATGAAATATAAATCAATTTATAAATTATTATAATGTATTTCACGCACTTTAAAATATAACATTATATATTTATTCTAAAGAATTGACCAAAATCTAAGTTAAATCAATTAAAATTGATTAACTCCCTAAGTATCTCTAATCATTCAAACCATGAATATAAGATCAATTACAAACTGTTGTGCGTAAATGGAAGCTTGAACGGAATAGGAGTAATCTCCCCGAAAAAATAAAATCGCTTTTTAAACATTTCAGAATCTCAAAGATATTGCATAAAAATAAACATGCAAGAACACATAAAGTTTTTAACGTGGTTTCCGAAATCCTTTTTAGGGGATTTCGATTATTCCACAAAGGAAGGCTCTCTGGCAGATTCTTATTCAACTCAAAATCAAAGAAGACACAACCAACAACTATTCAAGAAGCAAATACAGATTTATAAACCTCTTTGCAACATCAAAGGGTTTACGAACACAGTAAAACACATTTTCAGAAGAATCACAATCACAAGAACTCAAGATGAAGAGAATAGACACAAAGGATTACGAGGAGTAACCCTTTAATCAAGAAGAAGAAGAAGAAATATATCAAAGCTAGTGAACCCCAATGAACCTAGAACTCTCCTCTCTCTCTCTCTCTCTCTAACAAATATCTTCAAATTCAGTCTAAATGAGAAAACCCGGCCAAAAGCATATTTATAGCTAGGGTTACAGGACAACCCTCCAACTTAACACAAATCAACGAATGAGATTGCACCGGTTTAAGTCTACAACTTCTTAGTTGGGTTAAATCATATGAGACTTTAGTTGACAGGCCTAATACCAAGCTTCAATGGACTTCATTCACAATGGGCCCAGAGCTCTTTTGAAGGCCAATGTTAGTCCACAATTTCCACCTTGACTTGAGTCTTCAAAGTTACCACCATGGATGAGCCTTCCCTAAGGCTACCCACAAGATGTCAAGCTTGTTTCAATATTCCAAGATGAAAAAGGGCATCCTGAAACTTAGAAATAGAAACAATCTTAGTGAATATATCAGCAGGATTTAGCAAAGTTGAAATTTTCATAACATTCACAGCGCTACAAGTAATAACATCTCTAATGAAATGTAACCTAACATTAATATGCTTAGTTCTTTCATGAAATACAATGTTTTACTTAAATGAATAACACTTTGAGAATCACAAAAAATATTTACATCATTTTCCTTAAATCCTAACTTAGAAACTATTCCCTTTAACCAAATTGCTTCCTTAATAGCTTCAGTTAAAGAGACATATTCAGCCTTAGTTGTTGATAAGGCTATAATATGTTGCAAATTAGATATCCAACTTATCAAATTATCACCAAAGGTAAAACAAGATCCGGTAGTTGATCTCCTTTTATCAAGGTCAACTACAAAATCAGAATCACAATATCCATAAACTTTGAAGTCATTATCAACAAAGGACTTAAACTTAAGGCACAAAGAACTATAGTTCTTTAAATATCTTCCCAACCATTTCACTGCATTCCTGAGACTTTTATTAGGATTTGACATAAATCTACTAACTACACTAACAGCTTAACTTATGTCAGGTCTTGTACAGACCATGGCATACATCATGCTGCAAACTACATTAAGATAAGGTATTTTGCTCATAAATTCAGTCTCAGATTCATACAAGGTTTGAACTATAGCACATAGTTTAAGATGGGCACCTAAAGGAGTTGAAATATCTCTACTAGTGTTCAAGTTAAACTTATTTAGCACTTTAATAACATAATCAGACTAAGACAAGTTCAAAATACCATTATTCCTATCATTAGATTATATTCATGCCTAGAATTCTTTTAGCGAGACCCAAGGATTTCATGTCAAATTCTTGTTTTAACAAGGCAATCAAATTTTCAATATTTAGCTTAGATTTATTAGCAACAAGCATATCATCAACATACAACAAGAGGTGGGCAACAGAATCTTTTGATGAGTTAGAAAAATACACACATGAGATAATTTGACTTCTTTTAAAGTTATGTTTGGTCATAAAGTCATCAAATTTCATGTACCATTATGTAGGTGCTTGTTTAAGACCATACAGAAACTTTTGAAGCAGGCAAACATAGTTTTCTTTATCCTTTTCCACAAAACCATCAGGTTGACTCATATAAAGTTCCTCATAAATATTTCCATGCAAAAAGGTAGTTTTAACATCATGTTAAATCAATTCAAGATTTAACATGGCAATCATAGCAAGTAGAATTCTAATAGATACATGCTTCACAACAGGAGAAAAGATTTCATTGTAATATTTTCCCTCTTTTTGAGAAAAACCTTTAGCTACTAACCTAGCTTTATATCTTTCTTTCTCAACACCAGGAATCTCAGGTTTCAGTTCAAAGATCCATTTACAACCTATTATATGCCTATTATTGGGTCTAGGTACAAGTTTCCGAGTCTCATTTCTAGTTAAGGAAGACATTTCTTCTTTCATGGCATTATGCCACAAGTTCCAATTATCATGTTTTTTTGCATTAACATAACTCAAGGACATATCATTATCAATGGAATCAGAAATGAGATATTCTGATAAGAGCAAGCAATAGAATCACAAGTCAAACAGTCATATGCAATATAATGTGAATATTTAGCAAGCATCCTAGTGAATCTCCCAGGTCTCATGTTATTCAGATTATCTTCAGCATTATCAACATTGTTTTCAGGTACATGGTTTTCTACAAGTTCCTCAACATTTTGATCCTCAACATATTCAGATTCAAGTTGTGGAGGAACTTGTAGATTACTAGGATTAGTATTGCCATTATTAGAAAAATCCACCTCAAAGATAGACATATCATTAGATTCAACTTCTTAATCAATAATTTTAGCTTTAGGAAACTCATTTTCATTTAACAAAACATTTCTACTAACAATAACTTTGTTATCATCAAGAGACCACAATTTATATCCTTTAATACTAGTGGGATAACCAATGAAAATGCATTTTTTAGCCCTAGGTTCAAGTTTAGATCCCACATTGTGGACAAAAGCAGCACAGCCACACACTTTTAGATGATTGTAAGAGATAACATGTTCATTCCAGACTTCATTAAAGTTTATAGCACTAGTAGGAGATCTATTTATCAGGTAGCAAGAAGTTAAAGCATCCTTAACCCAGAACTTAAGGCTTAGGCTAGACTCAGTAAAAGGACATCTTACTTTATTTAGTATAGTTCTATTATACCTCTCAGCAATTCCATTTTGCTGAGGGTGTAAGTACAAGTTCTATGCCTTAATATCTCATTTTTAATACAGTATTCATTAAATTCAGTATTAATATACTCTAGACCATTATCAGTTCTAAGAACTTTGATTTTCTTATTCTTTAAGTTCTCAACTAAGGTTTTCCATTCACAAGATTTTCTTAAAGGCATCACTTTTATTCTTTAAGAAATAAATCCAGACTTTCTTAGAGTAGTTATCAATAAAGGTATAAAGTACTGAGAACTAGACAAAGAGTATGGTATAAAAGAAGAGCCCCACAAATCACTATGCACATAATCAAGGCATTCAACAGATTTGAAAGTTGCAGGAGTAAAAGATTTTCTATGTGATTTACCTAAGATACATACTTCACAATTACCAACCTTATTGAAATGAGGAATAGTCACATTGCCTTTCTAATCTAGCATGACCAACCCCTTTTGACTAATGTGGTCTAAGCGTTTGTGCCACATATTTGAACTATCAGATTTAGCCATAGTACTATTGCTTTCACAGTCAACAGAGCCAATTAGAACATATAAACCATTTTCTAAGAGGCCTTTCTTTATACAGGAACTACCTTTGGATATAAGTAATTCATCATTTTTAGCATAAAAGTTGAAACCTAGTTTATCCAGAATGCTTAGGGATATCAAATTTCTCTTAAGATCAGGTATATATCTCACATTATCTACAACAATGGTTCTGTTATTCTAAATTTTCATTTTAATAGATACTATTCCCTAAACATAACAAGTGGTATTATTACCCATTACAACTTAACATCCCTTTACTTCTACTATATTTATAAACCAGTCAAGATTAGGACACATATGATAGGTGCACCCTGAATCTAGGATCCAATTAGTTTCATTCTTAGCATTGCTAACAGTTAAAGCCTTAATATCAAAATCAGCGAAAGTGTTTGCAACTCCACCTTCATTGTTATATGATTCTTTAGCTAGTCTCTTTTTTTATAGCATTTCCTATTGTGACCCTTTTCTTTAAAGTAATGATAAGCTTTATCAATGAAGAACTTAGGTTTAGAAGAATCTTGATTACTACCTAAGTTATTTTCAATATTTTCCTATCATGCCACTTCTTTTTCCCTTTACCCTTAGGTTTAATATTCAAGACTTCAGTAGATAAGTTTGAGGACTTACCTTCAGAGTGACCTTTCATTTCAAGTTCTCTCATTTTGCGAGAATTAACTATATCTCCAACTTCAAGAGTTTTCAGACCGTATTTCAGAGCATCTTTCACATTCTTGAAGCAGTCAGGAATGGCATTCAATAGCAGGACAGTTTGAGTGTCATCAGTAATAGTTTCTCCTGCATTTTCAAGATCTACAATCAGTTTCTGAAAATCATCAATATTTTCATCTACAGTCTTAGAAGCAGACATTTTATTACTAAATAATTGTTCCTTTGAAAAGGCTGTTCTAGACAGGGATGTGGTCATATATAAGGACTCAAGTTTATACCAGAGTATGGGAGCACTAGTTTCATTCCTAACTTTTCTAAGAACACTATCAGAAAGATTCAAGATAATGGTACTAAGGCCAAGTTCCATCAAATCAGATTTCTCAATTACAGTTAAAGAAGTTGGTAAGGCAGAAAGGCCCTCAAGGGCTTTGACACGGTGTTGTTGAATTAAGATAGCCCTCATTTTTCTTTTCTATATACTAAAATCGGTTTTGCTATCAAATTGTTCAATATGCATATTTGAAGAAGACATTATTCTCAAAAAAAACGATTCAAGATCCACTTAAACAATAATTTATGTTACAAGAATTAGAATACAGGCTCAGGAACAAGAAACCATAACTAACATGCAATAAACTATACGTAAAAGAATAAGATCAAGGAAGTAAATCACCAAGAGTTTTAGAGCTTTAATACCACGTGTTGTGCTCAAACGAAAGCTTGAACAGTATTGGAGTAATCTCCCTGGAAAAACAAAATCGCTTTTAAGGATTTCAGAATCTCAAAGATATTACAAAAAAAATAAGCATACAAGAACACACACAATTTTTAACTTGGTTTCCCAAATCCTTTTCAAGGGATTCCGACTATTCCACTAGGGAAGGCTCTCCGGCAGATTCTTATTCAACTCAAAATCAAAGAAGATACAACCAACAACTGTTCAAGAAGCAAATACAGACTTTTAACCCTCTCTGCAACATTAAAGGGTTTACTAACATAGTAAAACCCATTTACAGAAGAATCATAATCACAAGAACTCAAGATCAAGAAGAAGAAAAATATCAAAGCCAGTGAACCCCAAAGAACCCAGAACTCTCCTCTCTCTCTCTAACAAAACTCTTCAAATTTAGTCTAAATGAGAAAACCTGGCCAAAAGCATATTTATAGCTAGGGTTACGAGATTGATCTTAACTCTCCAACTTATTACAAACCAACGGATCAGATTGCACCTGTTCAAGTGTACAACTTTTTAATTGGGTTGAATCATATGAGACTTTGGTTGACAGGCCTAATACCAAGCTTCAATGAACTTCGTTCACAATGGGCCCAGAGCTCCTTTGAAGGCCAATGTCAGTCCACACAAACAAACTTAAAAAAACGAAAGACGCACTTAATCTCAAAGAGTCACTTAAACAAGTCCGAACAACTTTGTAATAACTAATCGGATTTAAATAAAGTAGCAAGTCAACCATTATTATTCAGAAAGTATCATAATGGTAAAAATTCAATAAACTTTAAATGATTAAGAATGAACAATTCTATAATAATTGGATCCTATAAAAATATTCTATGATAATTGGATAAAATAAATTAACGTTAAAAATTAAAATCAAATATTTTTAGGAACATATTTGATGAACTAAACTATACTTTAGCCCCCCACTTGTCAAAACTTCTATACGTAAAAAATAATATTAAAATATTAATAGATTGCAAACAGAGACGACACATTGAATACAAGCCATCAAGCAACCTTGCAACAACCCAGCACAACGCATAGCCATAAAAGTAATAATCTCTCTCACATTTCCATAATCCTTTTCTTACACATTGAGTTCAACTCTCTCTCTCTCTCTCCCCTCTTAAATCAATAAAAAGACACAAACACTTCTTTTCCACGCGCGCTCTCACTCTCTCCAATGTCTTCTTAAAGACGAGTTTTTAGTTTCTGGTGTCCTAAAAACAGAGTGTTTTGTTTCACACATTCAACTGTTACAATGAAGTACATAAGAACCAACAGTTTAAAAAGGCTTTTCTCACTAAAAAGACGTGTCCTTGAAGAAGGAATCACCATTGATGAAGACAACAATGGCTTTTCCCACCTTCTTCAACAACCTTCTGACCTTTCCCCTAAACCTTCTTGGAGATGTTTTTCTTATGAAGAAATCTTTCAAGCCACCAATGGTTTTAGCCCAGGTTTAAATATATCACATGAACACATTTATGTTTATTTTGAGATATGGGTTTTGTTTTCTTTTGGGAAAAAGATGTGATCTTTGAGCATAATTTTGTGTTTTATTATGTGGGTATTAAGATAACTGACGCTCAAACACATTTATGCCCATTTTGAGATATAGGTTGCTTCCTTCTGTGAAAAAGTTGTGATCTTTGTGATATATTACGCACAAACAGATTTTAAAGACCAATTTCAAGACATTAGTTTGATTTTGTTTTGGGAAAAAGATGTGATCTTTGTGCTTAATTTTGTGTTTTGTTACGTGGGTATCAGATAATTTGGTGGGCAAAGGAGGCTATGCAGAGGTGTATAAAGGAGAGCTTAAAAATGGAGATATTATTGCCGTGAAAAGGCTATCAAAAGCTTGTAATGATGAGAGAAAAGAGAAGGAATTTCTAACAGAAATTGGGACAATTGGCCATGTTTGCCATCCTAATGTCTTGTCTCTCTTAGGTTGTTGTATTGATAATGGCCTTTATCTCATCTTCCATTTCTCATCTAAAGGCTCTGTTGCCTCTCTTCTCCATGGTACAAAATTTACCTTTTATTCACTTCATTCTTCAAATTCCCATCTGGGTTATGTTTGTTTTAACAATTTATGCTTTTGTTTTTTAGATGAAAATTTGCCAGCATTGGATTGGAAAATAAGATACAAAATTGCAACTGGGACAGCAAAAGGGCTACTATACTTGCACAAGGGATGTCAAAGAAGGATTATTCATAGAGATATAAAATCTTCAAATATTCTTTTGACAACTGATTTTGAACCATTGGTGAGTTGCCCACATGGAATTATTAACCAATCAACCCATTGTTGCTTCTCTTGATTACTTCAATTGCTTAACATTTGGGTATTTGTTTGTTTGTTTATGTTGTCTAGATTTCTGATTTTGGGCTAGCAAAATGGCTTCCATCTCAATGGTCTCACCATTCAATTGCTCCAATAGAAGGAACTTTTGGGTATGAAACATGAATCTAGTACAAAATTTCTTCTAATTTTACTTAAAAAAATTATTGAAATTGAAAATTAATTATTGGCAGACACTTGGCACCAGAGTATTACTTACATGGAATAGTGGATGAGAAAACAGATGTGTTTGCATTTGGAGTTTTTCTGCTTGAAATTATTTCTGGTAGGAAACCAGTTGATGGATCTCATCAAAACATACACAGCTGGGTAGGGTTATGGCTGTAATATTATTAAAGTTTTTGCTATTTGGAATATATGGTTGATTATTTAATAAGGTTATTAAAAAAAGTATTGAAATTGATAGGCTAAACCAATATTAAAACAAGGAGAGATTGAAAAATTAGTAGACCCAAGGCTTGGAGGGGCCTATGATGAATCACAGTTGAAAAGACTCGCATTTGCTGCTTCTCTTTGTGTTAGAGCATCTTCTACTTGGCGTCCCAACATTAATGAGGTACCTACTTTCCTAATTTTATGCACTTTTTTGGTTTTATTGCAATCTAAGCTTAAAGCCTTGTTAAGTTAAATTGGACTCGGGTACATTTCAATTTGCGTAATTATAATTTTTAAAATTTATGTCCAGTTCAATTCAATTTAATGCACACAAGTTATTTTAGCGTGTAAGGAGTTTGATTGTTATTAAATTTGACATGTTTTTAGCACGAGAAACATCTAAAATTTGGGATTTTTAACTTTTACTATTTGGTTAGATTGTTAAAATTTGAGGTTTACCTATGAGTGCACAAAATTTTATACAAGCAATCATTTAAAATTGAATCGGGACCATTACAAAATTGTGTTATTAATATTTTTAAAAATTTGAACTAATGAGCTATTTTAGTTTTCATATATAGTATACATGTATATTAAATGTTATTTTGGGGACCATATGATTAATTTTATTCACAGAAAAAGGATGTTCAAATGTCACACCACTTCTCCCTGTTACACGTTAGATTTTCGCAATTTGCATCGTATATCAAATATAATCCAAACTATGTGATAAAGATCGTTGCATCATCAATATATTTTCCCCGTAATCATGAATCCAATGCTTACTAATTTGATTAATACGAATATGTTGACTATTTAAGAGATTGTTTGTTCATGCAAATTAAATAGTTGACAGCTGTGACACCTTACATCCTAAGATACAATTTTATCGATTTAGGTACCTATAAATTAACCCTTTTTGTTAAAATATTAATTTGGATAATTTGGTCTTATGTTTGTTATTTTAATTGCAATTCAATTCCATTCTTTATATATATTTATATCAATTTCAGTTCAAGTCAGGTTTTAGTCCATCTAAAAAAATAAAACCAAATTATCACGTCAAGATTAAATGTGAATTTACTAGACTGAATTGAATTAAGCTTATTTCAGTAAATTTATAGAGTTTTAATCAAAAGAGAATAGAACTTAATACAAGTTGTTGCCTTTGTGACATCCTTTTCATGAGTAACGTTTGAACTTGTTTTCGGAGAACTGATTTTAGGAAAATACATTTTTCACGCAATTTCAGTTAGTCTTTTGAAGATGTTGTGTCTTACCTAACCTAAAATCAATGTCTCAGTTATAATTTGCCATGAACCATGCATTCCGCACATTGTTTTCAAAGGCGTTAGTCGAACGGCTAAAGTTACTGGAGGTTTAGGCGGGATTAATCAGGACCTAGGCAAGGTTTAGACGGAAACTGGGCGGATTAGTATTTTTTTAAAATTTTGATATTTATTAGTGAATTAGAATAATAAATTTAATTAAAACATATATTTTTATATATTAAAATTAAAAATTTATGTAGCAATAATTTTTCTAGGCTTTGGCAACATTATGCTAGGCTTTAGCAACTTTTTTTTAGGTTTTGGTAACTCTTTTCGATGCTTTGGCTACACTTTGCGCTCTGACCGCCTTGTTCCACCCGATTATATAAAATCGTAACGGTATTTCAAAAAACTCTGCCTAGACGGTTACCTTGATCGCCTTTTAAAATATTGATTCCCCGTATTATTAGATCAGTGTCATTATATTACCATTTGATTCATTAATTTAGGTAAAGGGTTGGTCTATCGATTTCGATTCTTGTTGAAATATGTTAGTTTAGTGGATTTGTGATTAGGGGTGTTAACGAGCTGAACCGAGACCGAACAGTCCTGGGCTCGTTTCGGCTCGCAAACAAAAATGGTCGAGCTTGGCCCTGCTCGAAGCTCGTCGAGCTTAGAAAACTTTAGCTCGGCTCGGGCTCGTGAAAAGGTCGGTTCGAGCTCGCGAGCCTAAACAAGCCAACTATATATTTCTTTCGCAACGAAAATCAAAAGTGTTGCCTCTGAGTGTTTCAACATTAAAACACTAGTTAAAAAAATTGCTTTTGCAACACTATATTTTACTATACTTTTTCAAAAAAATATCGGAAAATACATTTATTATATGAATAATTATTACTCACTAAATACATACAATTTGTTTTTCATTAATTTATTAAGTAGAAAAATTATACGAACATGTTTGCAAGCTTTTGAACCGAATCTTAGAAAGATTTGGTTTGGTTTGTTAATATTTCGAGCCGATCTCGAACTTGAGTCAAGCTCTATCGAATCGAACTCTGACAGAGCTTTTACCGAGCTGAATGTCAAACTGTTCACGAGTCATTGGTCGGTTTGTTAATACCCCTATTTGCGACACGGTATCACAATCTCTTTTATTCGGTGGTCGATTTATCAATCTTGTCAACTCCTTTGTAAATGGAATTTCAGAAGAAAATTGGATGTTGTTAACAATTGTGCCTCTTGCATATGGCTTATTCAATTTTTGACATGTAGCTAATTTTTAGGAAATAAAATATTAATAACAAGAGAGTGAAAATTGAGAAAACAAACAAAAAAAGAACGAAATACAAAATGGCCAAAATTTCTTTAATGTTGTGAACATCATTTAAAACATGTTTATTTTATCAAAATGTAATGTTTAATATACTGAATTTTTTTAATGGCAGGTGTTGGAAGTAATGGAAGAAGAAGAAGAAATGTTGGATAAAGAAAGGTGGAAAATGGGAAAAGAAGATGAAGAGGAAGAAGAATTTTGGGGATTTGAAGATTTAGAAAACTATGAAAATGATTCTGATGATTCCTTCTCTATCTCCCCACAAGATTCAGAAAATTATTATTGCATTATTACCAATCAAATTTCACAGCCACATATTAATTAATAAATGATAATCTCAAAAATTATATGCATTTTGCTTTAATTATTGAGGCCTCAACTTTTGTCGGCATTTATGTAAATATATTATCCTAATACACATTTTCTATAATAAAATCAAAAGCTTTTTTTATTCACGCAAGTTTCTTTAATTAGTTTGATTTGGACTACCCATTTCACCTATTTTAGACCTTAAGGTGAAAAATTGTTGATTGCTTTTATGTTTTCGTTAACCAATTTATTTGTTGAGTGTCAAGGTCCATATAAAGTAATAAAAGCAATATAAAGTAATAAAGGTCAATAAATAAATAAATAAATAAATAAATAAATAAATATATATATATATATGTATGTATGTATGTATGTATGTATGTATGTATG
>CATIWQ010650632.1:0-24791 GCA_949673415.1 Euphorbia schlechtendalii
AGCAATCATACTTAACCTTTCCGCCAGAATTTTTGTAATAATCTTGAATGTGAAGTTACTCATCACAATCGGACGAAAATCCTCAGCAAGAACAGCCCCTTCCTTCTTCGGTAACAACATCATTAAATTGGAATTCAATCCTGGAAGCATAAAAACCGTATCAAAAAAATGATGGACCACTCTAATAACATCAAGGCTAACAATATCCCAAGCAAACCTGAAAAAAGAACCACTGAAACCATCCGGACCAGGCGCACTATTTTCATCCAAATCCTAAACTGTCTTTTTGATCAACTCGATGGAATATGTATTACAAAGTATTGCTTTGAATCTGAACTTTCAAAAAATAGCATAGATCTATCATTTAAATTTCTATATTGACCATGGTTGATGATGAGGCTTGTTATGCGATACAATGATTTTCTTGCTTGAAATATGAGTGTTGTTGAGTCTTTCTTGTTATGTATAGTCATGTATGTAATCATTTAAACAGTGTAACCGGGAAGCAACCCTAAATTCTAGTTATCTAATAGAACAAAATGTTAAAAATGATTTATTTGAAAATCCTCCGGAGAAACAATGTGTTTCTCCATTGGCAAAAGTTTGGGGTATGTGAAAATTTCGGGGCGATTGTCCCAACTAGGTTAATGCAATTGCTTGCATACAAAACAACTACCCCTCTTTTATTAAATAAAAAATAAGAAATCTCAAAAGATTCCATCGTTAGTTACAATCAATCATAAGACTAGGGTGGGAAAGTACATCACACGAACCACCCGGAAGGAGATGCTTCCTAGACACAAAAATGAATTTACAAAAGTAGTAGCTAGCTAAAAAAATATGTTCGTCTCTATAATGATCGTCAAAGATTAGTCCGTTTCTTCTCTTCTAAATATGCCATGAGAATACAAACCATAGAGAAGTTGCCAAATCACGATTAGGACCAATTGAGAAAAAAGACCGCCATAAGGATAGGAAGTTGTAGGCCGAGTTTGGAATGGTCACCTACACTCCAAAAAAATTGAAAAGGTTGTACCACACCGAACGTGCCATTGTGCAATGAAATAATGCGTGTTCCATGGTCTCGATTTCATCACAAAAATGGCACATTGCAACATCAAGGCAGCCTTAATGAACTAGAAAAGCTCTTGAAGGAATTCTACCATGAAAAACTAACCAACCGAAGAAATGAATCTTTGGCACGAGACATGCATCCCAAATAATCTGAAATTCCTTACACGGCCTGTGATCCAAAGATTTATACCAAATTGAACTAAAATTCGCTATTGAAAATGCAATCGAACCGCCCCTGGTCTAGACAAATCTGTCGAGCTGGTCTGAAGCTTGTAATGACACTGCTACCCTGACCGAGGCCACATTGAACAGCCTAGGAGAGGACTAGAGCAGCCACTATTTTAGTTCATCAGTCCTTTCCATGAATGAAATCCTTAACCTTCATTTCTAAAAAGATTGAGAAGTCGAACCTAGTGTTAAAACGAAACGATATCCCTCTTTAGCCGAGCACCATTTTTGATTGCAAAGATGATTTATAAAATAGAAAATGGACTATTTTAGTTTTCTAACTGAACTCTAGAATTTTCTAGTTGTAATCTTAGTATAACATTCAAGATCATTATTATACTGACCCATTCGGTCCCAATTTTGGAGAAAGTAACCTAATTTGACATGTTATTTTGGGAAAACTTCTACTTTGGAGCTTGTTCAAGCTAGTATGAGACCATAGTAGTTGTGAAATTTGTGGTTTTAGGTCAAATTGGTCTCAAATAGCTACCATGTCATAAGAACAGTTGTGTTCAGACAATGAAAGTCTTACTCTTATCCTCATTATCTGAAGCTTTATTATGATAATAGAGTAAAGTTTACTCTAGTTTTTGACATTGATATTATTATAGCCATGTCGTTATATTAGTTGTGATAAAGTGACACATTTTAGCAATTTTGGACAAGTATATATAAGAGAATATATCTTTTGGTCGTATTACGATCTCGACATTATTAATCCATAATCTTTATAATTTAATTGCATATGAAGTAATGTTATCATGACATAATAATTGTGTTTGTAACAATATAACTAAAAAGTTGTATTGTACTTATTTTTGTTTTAAGTTTTAAAAGAGATCCTCGCAGTATATGTTGTGAATTAGCAATAGAATTTTATCCCAAATTAAGGAGTCCTTAACTTAGATAGTAGCTATTTTTGAAGAAACTTATAGGATAGCTATATTTGGGAGCATTAGCAGGAATTAAATTTTGTTATAACACATTAGAGATTGGGGACATGGAGTCCCTCAAAGTTGTTGCATTTGAAGTGAAATTTCTTCAATGAGTTTATCTTTTAGAAATTCTTCAGCTTTTTTCTTGGGTTTCTTATAGAATGAAATGTTTATTGATTTTTATCATTATGCTGTCTATTTTCCATTTGTTTTCATATACACTTTACACTTATACATACTTTACTTGCATTTCTAATATTAATTGCTTTTTATGAAGGTTGGTTACCACTATGCATTAAAAGCTTTAGTTTGAAGAGATTTTTTTAAAGGTGATAATATTAATACTAAATTATTTATGAGAACCTTTCTAGCTAATCTTGTTGGTGAATTCTGATTGTTCTTTTGGCAATGACATGGAGGTTCAAATATCTTAACTCAGATTGATGAGTAGTTGTATTTATTCTATTTTGAAAAAATTAGTGAAAAACATGGTAATATATCTAGATATGTGCTTAATTATTACTGATTGTGGTATATTTGTACTTAAATTATCCTATTATATCTTGAATTTTACAAGTGGATCTTCATTTGCAGATTACTTCTTTTTACCTCTTTGGAATCATGTACTTAATTATTGCTGATTTTGGTTTATTTGTGTTTAAATTACCCTTTTGTTCCATGAATTTAACAGGTGTCTCTTCATTTGCAGATCACTTCTTTTACCTTTCTGGATTCATGACAATATTGCCAATGCAAAGGTTATAATATTCTCACCAACCATTCTATATTAACCAAGCCCCAAAGCACAACGGTGCTAGCTCATTACTTCTACAAGATATTATATAGTCATGTTTTTGTTTGTAAGTTCTGAGTTTTGGGTTATATTTTGTACTTAAATATGTCCTCTCCTCTGTCTTGTTGGATATTCTTGTGTATTTATATGTGTGCATGTGTATATGTTTTATTTATGTCTAATTAGGTATTGTATTTGACATATTTGTTTCATGAGGATATTAGAATTGAAGGTTGTGAATATTTTGATGATTATGGGTATACTCGAATGATTAGGTTACATATTCTATATAAAGGCATTTTCTTAAATAAAATTCAATATTTTCTTGTATGACAAATGATTAAGATCTTTACAACTTACTTTTTAATTTCTATTTTTGTTGTTGATGCCCTTTTGTTTTTACTTTTTGATATTATCTTTTATATGTTACTGGCCTTCTAATATTTTATCACTTACATTAAAATCTAGCAGCAAAATGTTTCTTAGTATCACTGTCATGCAATTGTTAGGGTTCAAATTGGAGCTGTGATTCTGAAATTTACTCAGATTTCCTCTCAAGTGCAGTTATTTATGAAAATATTATAGAAGCTCTTGTTGTGTTTGATGTCACGTAGATCATCCTTGATGTGGAACCTTTTAGGCTTTTTCAATTGGTTAGTTGGTACTTGCATTTATCTTTTCTTATATTCATTCATATCAAGTTGCTTAGCAAAAAAATGCTATATATGTGTATGTTAATTTAGAAAGAAGTACATTCAAAAATTTTACAGTACATCAAAAATTTTCATGTTAGTATATCTAATAGTGTTAGCTTTGATAAGTTGCGTGATTATCTTGTGTATTTCATTAGCAATAAAATGTGGGAGCAGGTTCTGAATTTCAAATCATTGCAGATTAATCTGTAAGGATGCATATTGCAACAAAATCCATACCATTGCAAATCCGTTGCAGAACGTTGTTTCCGTTGCAATTTCCTTCACAAAATTCGTTGCAATAGTGATTTTCTTATAGTGGCCCTTGATTCAGTGCAAGGGTATTTATCCAATGTCCGCTTGTTCTCATTGTCTTCAGAGCTGTAAAGATTGTAATCATCTATTTGTTGGTTGTCGCTTTGCTCAAAAGTTGTGGTACAATGTTAAGATTTGTTTGGTCACAATTTTTATTCATTCTTTGATTTAAGATCTTTAGTTGCATCAACCTTCATGCAATGTTTTGGCTCTCAATTGCAGGTCTTATGTTAGTATTTTAGTGTAATTGGATTTACTAATTGACTAATACGATTGTGATAAATCATTGAACAAGTTAGGAGAGTGCGAAATGCATGCTTGTTCGGGTTCTATCACAATTTGGAGGTCTGGGTGTAGAGCCCTTGGCAACGAGGTCTAGGGGAGATAACCCCTAACGGGAACTAAGGAAGAGCCCTTGGAGGGGTCCAGGGGCAGTGTCTCAGGCTGTTATCACCTCGAAAAGTCATGTTTTTTGGACTAAAAACCTTCTTTTTCTTGAAAAATCCTGTATTTTCGGAAACTATATAATCCCGAAAATTAATGTATTTTGGACATGTTCCTTGGAAAAATATAAATACGTAAAATTGGTCACACATCAGGTTGGTTCAAAAAATTACAGTATTTTGTATTCTAAGTTCTTGTTTAAACATTCGGATTTTATCCGATTGAAAATTTGGTAGAATCACCAATATAGTTTTAATATGGATAGTGTTATCACGACTTCGAAATTCATCTGAGTAATCCCATAACTCTAACTTCTTATGGATCTCAGCCATTGTCAACATGATTTGGTTAATAAGGAGGGCTACATGTGGTAGTATCTTTTGAGAAATAAAAGCTGAATATTCACCACTCTTTACGACAATTATGGTCGATCCTACATTGAACAGACCAACTGGGATTGGGTTCAATTTGGAATTCAGAGGTGGAAAAGAATATTATACATGATCTTTCGCGTCAGCTTAGGCTTTTAATGTGCAACCCCTAAAATTGTTCTAGTTCATTGGATACCCCACCGTCGAATTACATTAAGGTGAACACTGATGCTACCTAAATTGGTACACCTAGTGCTTCGGGATGTGGCGGAATTTTTCATGACATGTATGGTAAAGCCCTTCATTGATTCTCTTTCCCTTTAGAGAGTAGTTTTGCTTTTATTGGAGAGTTACATGCTGCAATTATTGCGGTAATTGTGGCTATTAATCAAGTGTGGACCCACCTTTGGTTGGAAAGTGACTCAAGTTATGTTGTGATGCTCTTTTGCTAAGGGTGTGCACAAGTTCCTTGGTGTTTAAGGCATAAGTGGTTGAGTTATGTTGCTTCCCTAAATAATATAAATTTTATGGTTTCACATATCTATCAAGAAGGAAAATATTTTTGGATTTTGTTTACTTGTTTTCAACTTATAGATTGGATGATTGAAAAAATAATGAAGTGTAGTATGCTAGGGTTTTGCCGTCGCCCCTAGCTGTAATCTAAAATCCTGCCAGAAACAGCAATTTCTTTCCATCATCTTGGTTGCCTTCTTCTTCTAATCATCATGGACTACTCCAACTCAAGTTTTATTGCTAATTTGTTCAATGAGCAGGTGGCATCCCCTCCAAGAAGGCCTATTGCAAAACCATGCATTCAGCAACATAGGGAGACCAACACACTGAAACAACTCGTGACCTATGCGTAAATCACAAAGAACCAGCAGATCAGAAAAGGGGGGACTCAAAATAGTTAGAATAACATAGGAATATTATGATCAGAGGGTGCAACGTTGTATGTTTTCTCTTATTGGCTGTCTTCTCCTCTCAAAAGGGAATCAGCCACGAAAGGTAGAGGAGCTGAAGCTGGAACTTTGAAAAATATGGGGCATCAATTCGGATTGGAAGCTTATCCCCATCAGACGTAGTTTTTACCATATGATGATGGGATCGATTGAGAATAAGAACCTCATTTGGAGTAAAGGGAGCATAAATATCAGATCGGGGGTCTTTTGTTTACAACCTTGGTCTTCGGATTTTGATCCTTATGACACTAATATCATGAATGCGCAGATTTGGGTGTGCTTTCAAGGTCTCCCCTGGGAGTATTGGGACCAGAGGACACTATTGGAGATAACGAGCTGTTTCGGTATTCTACTTTGTGTTGATAACGCAACTTTAGAGGGTACGTTTGGGCACTATGTAAGAGTTTTGGTGGATGTGGATATGTCAACAGCTCTACCCAATAAAATTGGGGTTGAGCGGCATGGTGGTGAACTTTGGATCAAACTTGGATTTGACATTCTGCCTGCCTTTTGTAAGGTTTGCACCACTCCTATAACTGTAGGATGAATGTTAAACCTATGTCGAATGGTCCTTCGGTGGTTACTGGGAAATGAATGGAAAGGGCAAAGGCAGCAGTGCTAGTTCAGAAGCCGCGGTAGGAGATAAATAATGACCAATTAGCCCCCAACCTTGAGTTACTCACTAGAAGTAAGCCTAAACAGAAGAGGCTGCAAGGTAGAATGTGAACTGATATTCTAGCCACTGCAGTATTTGAGAACATCAATAAAAGTTTAAACAAAGGCTCGAATGATCATCAATTGGTGAATGTGGATTTGGCAACAAATTCAAAAAGTTCGGAAGAGGGTGAAGTGAGCGACAGCAGCTCGGACAGTGATGGGGCTGATGCAATAATTAACTGTGATGATTTAGTGCATGAAAAAGGTGTGGAGGATGATAATGGTGATAACAATCGAGAGGAGTTTGCTGATCCAGTTGGAATTAATTTAATGGTCCATTTAATTGAGGGAAAAGAAGCGGGGGGCTACATCTTCTAGACTAGAATCATGGGCTGATATGGCAGAAAATGATGAAGATGGTGAATGGCAAGTTGCTACCCGTAGAAAGTCAGGGAATGGGAAATCAAAATCACCTTCACAGCAGTCATCTCACAGGCACAATTAATGAGTACGCTCTTTTGGAATTGTAGGGGTATTGGTAATAAAGATACCCAAAATTTTCTTAAAAGTTTAGTTAGGATGTATAAACCTACTGTTCTTTATTTAGCTGAACCTATGAATAAGTTTAATAGGATTGTGCCCTCTTTCTGGAGGTAAATTGGTTTTGTTTATATTGGTTGCAATGATAAAATGCTTCCAATGTTATGGGTCTTTCAATTAGTTTGTAGTGATTATGTTTTGGATTTATTAACCTCTACGGATCAATATGTAGAGGTCCATTTGAGCAAAACCACTGTCAAAATAAATCCTGGTTTGGTTTATGCGAGTATGGACTCTTCTCATCGATTGAATTTATTCAATGACATTAGACGAGCTGCTTCTTCCGAGTAGCATAATCGCATTTAGATTGGGGATTTTAACGCTGTCTTAAGTAGTTATGAAAAGCTTGGCAAATCCCTGAATATGAGATCATGTTATGATTTCAAGGATTGCATTGATGATGCGGGTTTGATAGATATACCTTCCATTGGGCCAATGTTTACATGGACGAATAATAGATTTGGCGAGGAAAGAGTGGAATCTCGGCTGGACAGGTCATTGGTGAGTCCAAATTTCATGAATATTTGCAGCTCTTTCACATGCACCATGCTTGCTCGACATTGCTCCGATCACCACCCAATTTTATTTTTAGTTGCGTTTGACAAGGAGAGTTTTTCAAGATTCAGGTTTCAAACTATGTAGACAACATATGCTTCTTTACGTGAGGTTATCCTTCAACATTGGCGGGGAGTTTTTCCATCTCTCCCCCCAACTCAACGATTAAAGCTCAAGCTTAAAACGTTACGACCAATTATTCGACGATGGAATAAAGAACTATTTGGTAATTGGATGATAACATACAAAAAAGTAAGAAGGCACTTTTGGAAATTCAAAACCGTATTTCTAAGAATGGGTTAGATGATAACCTTGCTTTGGAAGAGATGAACGCGCATTCAACTTTGGAATTAAATCTTCAGTGGAAGGAAATTTATTTTAAAGAAAAGAGCGGAATTCGTTGGTTACGGGGAGGGAGATAGAAATATAAATTTCTTTCATCTCATGGCCAATGTTCGACATGGATCTTTGGGATTTAAAGCACTGGTTGTTAATGATGTAGTGACTACGGACATCGATCAAATTTCATCACATATGATCGAATACTATAGTGAACTCTTTCGTGAAGACAGGGCTGTCCAAGTGAACACCAATCTAATCCATTCTGTGATTCCAAGCAGTGTTACAGTGAGCGATAATGAACTGCTTACAGCTAGACCTTCCACGGATTTAATCATGCAAAAGGTCTTCGATATGGATCTAACGAGTGCGCCAGGTCCAGATGGATACACGGGGATTTTCTTTTAAAGATATTAGGATATTGTATGTCTAGATGTGTGTAATGCTATCACGGACTTCTTTGTTTCGGGGTAAATTATTCCGGGGTGAAATTTGAGCCTTATGATTCTTATTCCTAAAAGAGAGGGGGCTGATAGAGCAGAAGATTTCAGACCTATTGTAATGACGAATTTTGTTTTTAAAATAATCACGAAGATTATTGCGAATCCTCTAGGTAACGTTGCGAATAAAATCATCTCTGGAAACTAATTTGGGTTCATTAAAGGTCGGCAAATCCACGAATGCATTGCCATGGCTTTCGAAGGAATTAATCTTCTAAACTACAGATGCTTCGGGGGAAACTCAGCCCTTAAGATTGATGTTCACAAGGCATTTGACACGTTAGATTAGAACTTTCTCTTGATGGTTCTTATGGCTATTGGTTTTAACAATATCTCTGTCGGTTGGATTCGGAATATTTTAGCTTCAGCTCACATTTCTATTTTAACACCAGTTGGGCAGCAAGGGTACTTTAAATGCACTAGAGGAGTTCAGCAAGGAGATCCCCTTTCCCCTCTGCTATTTTGCTTGACGGAAGATTTTTTGAGTCAGCTTATTTCTTCACTGGCGAACTCCTAGAACCTTGAACAAATGAGGTACACTACGGACTCTCTTTTTCCCTCACATATGTTATACGCAGATGACATTTTACTTTTTTGCAAATCGATTAGTGCAAATATGAAAGTTGTGAGAGACGTGTTTAAGCTATATGGTAACAACTCGGGACAGCATGTTAATTGGAATAAATCTTTGATCTATTTTAATGATTCCATGCAAACGAATAAAGCAACAAAGCTGGTTGAAATCACAGGAATTAAGGTGGGGGAGAAACCTTTTAATTACCTAGGTGTTCCATTGTTTAGAGGTGCACCTAAAGCGGTACATCAAAGTCCAATTTATCATAGAATTATCCAACATTTTTTTGAGCTGGATAGGATCCTCACTTTCGATGGCTGGGCGTATGGTTCTCATAAAATCAGTAATTAATAGCTCTTTGTTGCATTCTTTTCTGGTTTACAAGTGGCCGAGCTCGTTGATCAATAAGCTAGAACAAGTGGTCAGGAATTTTTTATGGACCGGCTGCATTAATGAATGGAAGTTGGTCACGACTCCATGGAAGGTCTGTAAAAAACATGCAGCAATGGGCAGACTTGGCATACGAAAATTCAAAGACATGAATCTCTCTATGCTCGCTAAATTAGCATGGGGGCTGATTTCTAGCCAAAGGGATTTTTTCATCCTTATGCGAAAACGTTTCTTGAAGAATGATTTACCAATATATTGGTTGAATAATTCCAGCATATGGAATTCCATGAAGCACGCTTATAATCTCCTTCGAGATAATATTATTTGGTTCATTGATGACTCGTCTAAGTTGAGCTTTTGGAACTCAGAATGGATTCTACCGATGTTAGGGGCTTCTCTTAATCTTCCTAGGATGGATCGAGCAAGGAAAAGTGAGAATGTCTTGGATTATTTTGTGAATGGAACATGGTAGAATCTGCCATCTATTATTTCAGCCAATTTGCAGTAGCAAATCCGAGACATAAAACCGATCGGTGATCAAATGGACACGTGTTTTTGGAGGCCGGCCGAGACATAAAACCGATCAGTGATCATAGTGAAATTATTTTATCAATGGTTGTAGCCCCCACTTGTTGTTTGCCCCATCTCGAGAAAATTGTGGCATAAGTCGATCGCTCTGTCTCACTCTATTATCTGCTGGAAGGTGGCTTGGGGATATATTTCTACCCATGATTCACTCATTTGTAAAGGCATCAATATAGTTTCATGCTGCAGTCTTTGTAAATGTCATTTCGAGGACAGAGATCATTTGTTCACTACATGTGTTTTTGCGCATTCATTATGGACTGCAATTCAATCACTCTTTGGCAGAAACTTTGCAACTGATTCAGGCATTGATGAGCTGCTTAAGGCTTCATTTTTGCACAATTTTAGCCCGCAACTTTAGACCCTATGGAATGCAGCAATAATCAATATAATTTGGCTCATTTAGCATGAGAGAAATGGCTGCACTTTTTATGACAGGCAGCCTAATGTGTCGCGCTCACTCCAGCAGCTTTGGGAGATTCTAAGACTTACATATGGGATCGGTTTTGGCATAGTTTGGAACTCAGTAGTTGAGAACAACATATTCCACAATTTAAGGCTTACCCCGAGATTAAATCGAGCACCAAGAACGATTGAAGTGAGATGGATTAGGCCACCAGAAGATTGGATTAAAGTTAATACGGATGCTTCGATGGATGGCACACCAGGCCCGTCGGGATGTAGCGGCATTTTTAAGAACTCTAATGGAGACTTTGTTTTTGGTTTTTCTTTTTTCAGGCCAAACACATTCGCATTTGTTGTTGAGCTCGAAGCTACAATTTATGCAATCAAAAAAGCAAAGGAGAATGATTGGAGTAGACTTTGGATCATAAGCGACTCATCCTGTGTAGTTCATACATTTCGCTCAAGAACCACACTGTTTCCTTGGCAAATTCGAGTAGCTTGGTTGGATTGTTTGAACCTAACACAAAGCATGAGAATTTTGGTGACGCACATTTATAGAGAATGAAATATGATCGCAGAAGCGTTAGCATACCATGGTCGAATCTCTCAATACACAACCGAATGGATCCAAGTCCCCCACTTCTGCTGAGGGATGTTTTATCATGATCTTAATGGATTTTCTAACTATAGTTTCAGATAGCTTCGTAACTTAGTTTTTTCTGGTTTTCATTCTATTTTGCTTCTTGTAACGAACTTTTATCTATTTTATTTTTAATAAAACGTTAGGGGGGTTGTTAGAAGTGGGGAAGGGCGGGTCCCCCCATGCTGTTAGCTCCATGGCCTGCCTTCGGGTGTGGGCCGTAAGTGGCGCTTTCACTGAGGGACTAATGTCACCCTTGCTTCTTTCTTCTTGGCCCTAATCTTATTCAAAAAAAGAAGGAAATAGAGTTGCGGATGCGTTGGTAGAAAATGGTAGAGTGTATAACGGAATAATTATAAATTGGAATGAAGTTCCCGAGTTTTTCTTGGACCATTTTGTTTTTTACTTGAGTGACGAACGCATATATATGTTCACTTAGTTTTCTTGCTTTTCATTTTGAAGTTTGTATCATTTTTTTTATATATTTTAATAAAGTAGATGTTGGTGGTTTCTTTGATTTAAGGCCATCCCCCGATGTTTCTCATATCCTCAGTTTCATAAATAAGGAATTAGATTCATTAACAGTTCTAATAAAAGTTGGACAATAGTTTAACCTATTAAATAATCAACTGCCTTAACTAACAAATAAGCTGTTTGATTCGAAGACCTATTGACATGAACCATTCTAATAGAAAAACTTTTTTTTTAAAAAATTCCCAAAAATCTTGTAAAACACTACCTACGATGCCTAAAAGATTTAGACATATTTGTATAAAGTTTATCTTTTTTAATTCCAGTTGTTCACCAATTTTTTTGAAAAAATATTATGGGTTATGATTCAAACTTGAAAATGACCTTGTAACCATGCACGACCTTTACCCAAAGTTTTAAAGTGAGGCTCGAACGAACTTGAGTTGATATTTTTGGTAAATAAACCAAACGATGCTGGAGCTGCCCAACAAATATATACAATCATCACACATGTATCAATAATGGCCCATTGTGTTCCATCTAATATTAGTATATGTGTTCACCAAAAAGTCACTCTACACAAACTTTTAGTCATTCAAAGTTACTACCATTTAAGAGGACAATTGGATTGGAGTTTTCAGGAAAGGGAAAGAAAATCAGAATATTGTATTTCCATTGTTGTTTGTTTGGATAAAAGAATCAAATGTAATGTTGTCATAAAAAATATATTGATGACGGATTAAAAAATTTGTCACGAAGACACAAAAAACTACTCATATGCTATGACAAAGCCTGTAACATTGATTTGTCATCACATACTATCTAGGGTAATTAAGCCATATAACAAAAAAAATTAGATTTTATTGCTTTTACAATAATGAGAAATTATTATTCACTTTGCCATTTTATTAGATTCTTTTTTGTTTTTACCCTTATTCTCTTGTGACTACCTTCTCTCCTATCTAATTTGAATTTTGCAACTTCAAATCTCCATATCTCATAAACTGTTGATATTTTTGAATTAACGTTTTGAAATATTTTGTTCGTTTTAATTTTATCTTTAAAATGACATACACTTTGAATTTTTCAAAAAAATAAAAAATTTATCGCAATCTTATACATAGTATAATAGCTGTATAATTAAAATCATATTTTTTTATGAAGACGTTATACATTGTATAAGAGTGGTATAATGTTATGTAAAAAAGAATATATAGAATATATTATACTACTCTTATATCATGTATAACGCCTTCATGAAAAAGTAGTAAAAACAGTTATTATACAACTATTATACAATGTATAAGAATACTACAATAAATTATTTTTTTACTAGAAAGTGAGTTTTGTTGTAAAAATAACCACTATTATACCATGTATAAGAGCTTTCAGATAAGGTTTAAGGTCTTCATATCATGATTTTAATGGGGAAATCGGTCCTATTATGAACATAAAGGAGAAAAAAATCCATATAAATTCATTATACAATTTTACACCATTTATAAAGCCTTCATGAAAATGCTGTAAAAATGGCATTATACCATAATTATACACTGTATAAGATTGCGAAACATTATTTTTTTTGAAAAAAACAAAGTGTATGTCTTTTTAAAGATAAAATTAAGACGAACAACATTTTAATGCGTCGATTAGAAAAAATTAACGGTTTGTGAGATATGGACGTTTGAAGTTGCAAAATTCAAAATAAATAAGAAAGAGAAGGTAGTTATAAGGATTGACAAAGTCAACTTAAAAAATGGCAAAAGGTAAAAATATTTCTCCTTTTTATGTAAAAGAAAAAAAAGATTCTTAATTTTTGAGTTTTGCAAAATTATTGATTTGTAAAGCCTAAATTTTAAAAAGAAAATATGGCAAATAAAAAAATAACCCTATTATCTATAGTGATGAAAATGCGGGCATTCATGACGACTTTGTGCATCACAAAAAGCCAAATTTCTTGTAGAACAGATTATCACGAGTTATGTCTGTTTTGTAAGATTTGTTCATGACACGTGATTCATGTAACCCAACTCAAATATTGCTTTATTTTCATATTTATATTTTGAATAAAATCTGTTGTACCCAACAATGGTATTAAGGAGGGCAAAGGAGATGTCTCTGCTAGGGTTTAAGGATAACCCATGATAGTTTTCTTCCGAATTGCTTCCTCGCCGGATTTCTGCGTTACCTTTGGAATCTCTCCTAGATTTCGAAGCCCTCATCATTTTTCCTCTCTTTTTTTCCTCGCGTTTGTGTTTTTGTGAGAAATTTCTTCATGTTTTTTAGCTCTGACGCTGTTCGTTATTGTTTTGGCTACTGGTTAGTGTTGCGGCTGTTCTTTATTGTTTTGGCTGCTGGTTTGTGTTGCAGTCTTGAATTTCTTCAGTTGCTTCTTGTTATCTTTGGGTCAAGGTGTGTTTTCTTGCAGAATCTTGGAGTTGCACCTTGCGGCTTCTTGTTTCTTAATCTTTCTTGGACTTTAAAGGCTGATTTACGGGATGGCTAGAGATAACGGATCAACAACTGATTGGAATATTGCGCATCTTTTCGATAGGAAGAGCTATGAAAAAGAATTCGTTCAACGGACGGGCCAAAAGAAATCACAATCTTATGCAGAGGTAGTTCATGCAACCGTCTTCGATGTTGCACCTCTGCCGGCAATGGCAACTGTTCGGGACAAAGGCGGACTGAAATCAGTTCGCATCACCCAGGAAGTTTATTATCAATGAGTGAAATTATGTTTGTTCTCGTTGATTGGTAGAATCATCGTTAGCAAAAGGGAGATTCCATCAAAACAGATGATCTAAAAAGTCATCTCACAAAGATTTGGAGCTTATATTCGCAATGGCGTCTAATCTCGATCGGAAGGGGTTACTTTCACATAATACTTGGTTCGATGGAGGTAAAGAACAATGTTTGGGCATCCTTAACTCAAAACCGGGTATTTTTCGTATTCAATCATGAGTCCCTGACTTTAACCTGTTTGCGCAAAAAGAAACAAATGCCCAAGTTTGGGTTCGATTGCAAGCTGTACCATGGGAGTACTGGGATCTAGAACTCTCACAAAAGTTACTAGTTGCTTTGGAATTTTGTTACATGTTGATAGGACTACGAGGGAGGGAAGCTACGACCACTTTGCTCGTGTTTTGGTGGATATTGACATGTCAACAACTTTTCCAGGGATGGTTGGAATAGAGAGAGAAGGTGGCGAATTGTGGATTGACTTTTATTTTCAAAAATCCTTGGGATTTTTGTAAACTATGCGGTTCCGTGGGCCACAAGCTTTTTGATTGCAAACGGAACAAGAAGCCGGACGAAGCATAGAAGGCTAATGAAAAGAGGCCTGACCAATCAAACCTTGAGCTCTTTCAAAGAAGCAAGCCAAGGCAAGCTGATTTGGAATAGTGAAAGAAGAAATCTGAGGATCTTGTTAATACAAAGAAATCTAAGGTTCATGTTCATTCAAATTTTCTCAGAATCGAAAAAGATCTCCAAAAACAACCGGAAGTAGATAAAGGAAGTGGTGCGGTCTTGATTGATAGCAAAGCTGATAGCTTGGGTGATAGTGGTGAAAGCCAGGATGAGTCCAAGGAGGAAGAAGGTGCTCTTATCGAACATTCCAAAAAGTCATCGGTGTAGGAGCGAATTTAACTTCGAAGGGATCAACCTTGAAGTCAACCTTGATAGTCCAACCTCTTCGAAAGGAAAACATGTGGATGGGAAATCATGGGTTAATTTAGTTGAGGAAGAGGATAATGGCACACCATGGCTAACTACAAGATGGAGGAAGACCAAGAGAGGAGGGACAAAATTGTTGGTGTTGCATAGGAGCACCGGTAGCCTTCCCCGATGAATTGTATCTATTGGAATTGTAGGGGTTTCTGTAATGCGAAAACTCAGCGAGTGGTCTTCGACTTAGGTTTTTTCTCACAAACCAAAAATTCTGTGCATTGGAGAACCTATGGTTGCCTTTGACAGGGTGGAGACTAATTTTTGGAGGAGAATTTATTTTGAGCTAGTTTCAGTTAATGAAAAAGTCCAAAAAGTCTTTGGTTGCTTCAATCGACCAACTCAGCATTCAATTTCTCGGTTTCTTTAATTACTTCGCAGGTAATTATTGTCAATTGTGATATAAGTAATGTTAGGCATTGTTTCAGCATTGTGTACGGTAGTAATTCAGCAACCAATCGACATATACTCTACAATGAAATTATAGGCTTTCGTGAGGCCAATCCTGGCTGTTGAAGTGTTCTTGGTGATAGCATGATTTTGGCTATACTCGTTCCGATAGGCTTATATTTGGTAGAGGTGCCAAAAACCTTGTTCCCCACTTTTCTACTGATAAAATAAAAGTTCAAAATACGAACACGTGTTGTTAATACCACTTTTCAAATAGAAAAATGATGACCATTGCAAGTATACAATTTCGATGTAGTTTTAAAAGATATCGATCCCACAGGGAAGGAATTCGGTTCTAAGGACTAATTAGAGTTACTGAATAAATGAAATAAGATAATTTGTATTGGAGGGTTTGGATGGTAGACTGATGAAAAGATAGATGCATGAACAAATTAGGGAAGATGAAAACTATTTAGATATTCCCTAAGAACAAGTATAGTAGAGAAAAACATGCAAAATCATCAAGAAGATTTCATACATTGGATAACTTTAACAAACACGGTTCTAGACTCCTAAATATTCAATAATTCATCGCAGAGCAACACATAAAATGACTTTTCTAAATCTAGCGTAAATGAATTATGATACTTATAAGAACCTGGATAACAATAATACTCTGCTTAGTACAGATCGCTCTCACATAGCCATATTTAGCAAGTTACCATTCCAAAAATGTTGGCTCATTAAACAGCGTTATAATCACAGATCCAGTGATTATACACAATCTTGTTAACCCCAAAATCACTCTTAAAGTTAACTCGAAAGCATATAACTTTATTAATATAAATGACGCAAGATGAAATACTCGTTATGACACATAGACATAACATAAACTTCAAAATAGATTGTATAAGTAGAAAATAAAGTAAAGTTGTAAGGTATGCAAGTGAAAGCTAAAGTTGATCAAACCGTATACACTCTTTAATGGGAGTCGTCAATTCCTGCGTCTACTTTGAATTCGGTCTCGACTCGTACAGAACCTCCGCTAGGATGCTATTCTTGGTGAATTTTGAACAAATGAATGTTGAAGAATGAAAATTTTTATTGATAAGTGCTTTGCAATTACACTCGTACAACAATTGCTCGAATTTGTGTAGCAATCTAGTGATCGAAATAAGTATCGAATCACTTATACATTCTTCTCACTAAGACTTTTAACATAGTGAAATCTATATATTTTCACTCTCTATCTATGCATACATGTTTTCTTCATCTACCATGCTATGCACCACACTATGCCATGAAAATGGTTAGATTTGAACCCTATTTATAGAGTACGAAGGGTTATGTCTATCCAAACTAAGAGTCGTGTCCATTGGCAAAGGGTTGCATCACTTCAATATGATTGGATGTAAAGATTCATCCTCATCCACAATGGAAAGGCACCTTTTCATGATTGATTGACTTCCAAAAGGTGTCTTTTCATCTGAAAATTGATGGTAGTTAATGGTCATTGATCGTTCTTATCCGTCGGTTGGTAGTTGAGAAGAGTTGACCAATAATCATCACAAGTCACAAGGGCGATATATGTGTCACAATCGTGACTATTGGTTGGAAACTTTCTGCTTACGATGAATAACAAGTTGCGATCGCGAATGGGTGTCACGATCGTGAAATGTGTTTTTCTTCATATTTCTTCTTTGCAACTTTGTCGATCTTTGACAGCTTCGATCCTGAGCCATTTCCTTATGGTCCATGCATCTTGTTGCACCTTTTTCACTCTTTTTACATAGAATTCCATCTTTGATCATTTCACTCCCAAGATTCACCTAGTTTCTGCACTTGCATAAAAGACAACTACATACCACATGGAATCTTTTATATGAAGTATAAAATGACTTTAAACCAGATTGTTTTATAATTGAAAATATCATGATAATAAGTGTAATTATACTCTTATCACTTGGTGACTTCAATGCAGTTTTGGGCAGCCATGAAAAAAGGGGAAACGCTCCAAACTTGGTTAGTTGTGCGGACTTTCACAGATTCAAGGACAGTTCCGAACTTGTCAAGCCTGTGACTTCAGGCCCATTTTACACTTGGTCCTTATTTATCAGAATCTCGCTTTAACGTGGATAAATACTCATGCAGTGGTTCTCCCAAAGCACTCTTTAGACCACTACCCTATTCTCTTTTCATGTTCTAATGTTGTGCAGAATTTTGCAAGATTTTTCTTTTAGAGTATGTATTAGACATGAGGGTTTGTGATCATTAGTTAAGGAACATTGGCAAGGTAACTTCTCGAACATTCCTCTGATGAGCTTGTTCTCGTTGAAATTGAAGACGTTGAGGCCGATTCTTAGAAGATGGAACAAGGAAGTGTTCGACCATTTTGATGAAAGGATTGAGCATTGGAAGAAGGTTTTGTCTGATATTCAATCTCGAATTGTGGCTGAGGGTATTTCATAAGAGCTAAATGTTCAGGAACTTCAAGCTCACTCTCATTTGAATGAGTTCTTTTTGAGGAAAGAAATTTATTTGAAATAAGTAAGTAGAGTTTCATGGTTGAAAGTTGGAGATCGCAACTCCACTTTTTTTCACTATATGGCAAACGTAAAAAAGTCTACAACATTATGGCGCTTGAGATCGATAAAATCGTTACTTCGGATCCGGAGGAAATTGCAAATCATTTACAACCTTTTATTCACAGCTTTTCTCATCTAATGCGACCATGACATAAGACTACGGGGCTGTTCACTTGACCATTCTGAAGCTGGTCATTGAAGAGGATAATGGCGGCCTGGCCAGAGTCCCAATCGAGCTAGAAATTAAGATGGTGGTCTTCGACCTTAACCCGGGCAATACTCTGGGCCCTGATGGTTTTACCGACGTTTTCTTCTAAACCTTTTGGGATATCATTGGGATTGATATTTGCAGCATGGTCACTTGGTTTTTTACCACGGGGATCATTCTACCTTGTCTTAATGCCAACCTTATGGCTTTATTATTAAAGAAAGATGGAGCATTAACTTGAGGGATTTCAGGCCGATTGTCATGAGCAGTTTTGGTTACAAGATCATTGTAAAGATTTTAGCGGATCGTCTTTCTAGCATGGCTGCTAGTATCATTTCTGATAAGTGTATAATTACACTTATTATCACATTAATTTTATACATTAAACACTATAGTTTTAGTCATTTTTACACTTCATATAAAAGATTTCACGTGGTATGTAGTTGTTTTTTATGCAAATTGGAATTCTATGAAAAAAGAGTGAAAAAGGTACAAAAAGATGCGTGGAACTTAAAGATTTGGCTTAGGATCAAAGCTGTCAAAGATCGATGAAATTACAAGAAGATTTCTGAGTAAAACTCAATTCACGATCGCGACAATCATTCGTGGTCGCTACTTGTTTATTTCAGAAACAGAAGTCTACCAATCAAAGATTCACGGTCACGACTTGTGTATCGCGGTCGCAACTTGGATGGTTTTCTGGTATTATATTCTTAACTAACAACCGCCAGATAAGCATGATCAACCGCAATCAACCGCCATAAACTACCAATGAACAGACGCCTATCATGAGTCAACCAATCATGAAAAGGTGCCTATCCATTGTGGATTATATCAAAGCTTCTCAACCAATCACAATGAAGAGATGCAATCTTTCACCAATGGATGCAACCCTTCGTTTGGATAGACACAACCCTTCAAACTCTATAAATAGGCCTCCAAACCTTACAATTTCATGCAGAGAGTGTTGCATTGGATGTGGTAAGCATTAGAGTGAAAATAAAGAGTCACATATAGTGTGTGTGTGTGTGTGTGTATGTAGATAGATTCGCTACTTTCTTAAGTGTTAGCGAGAAAATGTTTAAGTGATTCGAATCCTTGTTTCGATCACTAGATTTCTCTGTATTCTAGAGTGATTGTTGTATAAGTGTACTTGCAAATCACTTATCAATAAAATTTTTCATTCTTCAATATTCGTTTGTTCGATATTCACAAAGAATAGCATCCTACCGGAGGTTCTGTATGGGCCAAGACCGAATTCAAAGCAGAAGTAGGAATTGCGAGAATTGACGACTCCCATTAAAGAGTGGATACAATTTGATCAACTTTAGCTTTCACTTACATACCTTACAACTTTGCTTTGTTTTCTACTTATACTTTCTATTTTGAAGTTTATGATATGTTTATGTGTCATAATGTATGTTTCGTGCTAAGTCTTTTATGCTAATCAAGTTATATGCGTTAGAGTTATTTTTAAGAGTAGTTTCGGGATTAACAATATCGTGTATAATCACTAGATCTGTGATCTATTTAGTGAGCTAACATTTTTGGAATGGTAACTTGCTAAATGTGGCTATGTGAGAGTGACCCGTACTAAGCATATTATTGATGTTGTCCAGGTTTTCATAATTGTCTTATTTCGTTTGCGCTAAGCTTAGAAAAGTTATTTCATGTGTTGCTCTACGGTGAATCATTGAACATATGAGTTTTTTGAACCGAGTTTGTTAGATTAGTTTAGTGAGTCATAACATCTTTGTTGAACTTGCATATTTTCTCTGCTATACTTGTTCGTAGTGAAAAATCTATATATTTAGATTCTCTAATCTTCCACATCTATATTTACTCAACTTTTCATTCTAATCTTCCTATCCAAAAATCTCAAATATATTTTTATTTTCTTTTACTTTGTCTTTCCTTAGACTTGGTTCCTTCCCTGTGGGTTCGATATCTTTTAAAACTACATCACAACTATATACTTGCAGTTATCATCATTTTTCTATTTGATAAGAGGTATTGACAACACCTACATTTTTCGTGAACAAGTTTTTGGCACCGTTATTTGAGGATAAGCCTTACGAAACTTGTGTAGCCAAGTCTCACGAATAAGTTCTTGGAACCATTAGTTATTAAACTTATTAGTGGAAAAGTGGTGAACAAGTTTTTGGTGCAAAGCCGGGGACGGCAATAGCATTCTAAGGAAGAAAATTCCGGGGAAGTTAAGTAAGTTCTAAAGTTTTTATCTCTTTATTTTATTTTCTATACCATACAATTTTCTAAATTTATTCTAGATATGAAAAGATTATGAAATATTCATCTTGGAGGTGATACATCATAATATTTCATCTTGTTCTTGATAAATAGAAGATTTTCTTCTATTTTTCCTATTCGTGTTCGCGATTGTCTATCGCGCTCGTGAATTTCCTTTCAAAACTTTCTGTTTTCAAAATTCTATTAGTCACGCTCATGACCTAGGATCACGATCGCGACGCGTTCAATAACTGCAGTAGTTTTGGCAGTTTTTCTCATATTCTACATATAGGTTGTGATTCTCAACACGCGTTACTTTAGTTATCCGAAATTCCTTCTTTTTCAATCAAAAATTTATGTTCTAAACCTTGAAATCATTCAATCCTTTTCATCAAAATGAGTCACTCAAACAAATATATTCTCATTCCTCCTTCAGACCTGCAAGAATGGTATGAAGCACCTTTTCCTATTCATTCTCGAGAGGAAGGTGATCATTTTGAAACCATAAGAGATGCAGATTTCACAAGTTCTTATGTCATTCATAAGAATAGTTTCATTCAATTAGGAATTTATGAGAGGGTAATATATTACCTTGTAGTCCTAAACATGGTTCTCTATTCATCAATGAATATTGGGAACAGTGAAGACAACTGCAAGGAAATGCTGATTTCGTTAGTTTGGATGAATCTTAAGATGAATTGTTTGGAGTATCGACATCAAGGAAAGAAGTATAAGTTGTCAAGGAAGAAATTGGAGCAAAATCTGGGATTCCCCAAAGATTGTTACGATAAAATGCTTCCTGGTTGGGATCCACTACCAACATAGAATCTCCTTATTGGAAAAGATGAATACAAATAGGAATCTGCCTATAGCCGATGGATTCGAGACCCCTGTTTGCTCGCTCTTCACTTCTATCTTAGTAGTGTGCTTTTCGGTAGAACTAGTTCTGACATAGTCATTCCTGAAGAATTGTTTATCTTAGAAGCAATCTAGAATGGCATGCCTGTAGACGTATCAGGGATTATGATGGGGACTCTTATGTCTACTGTAATTGATCCTGGTAGGATATCATACGGGTGTCGAACTATGGCGAATTTGCTAAGACAAATTAGGAGATTACCAAGTTGTGGAGAAGTCTTTACTGATGAAGATGAAATTCCGGAGTTAACTATGGAAGTTTTCTTCAAGAAAGGATTTCTAACTAAGTGTATTAGGGAGAATGGGATAACCTATGATTGGAAATGTGGGACGAATGAGTTGAGGCTGATAAAAAGTAAGAAAAGGAAATTGTTAGGAAAGAGGGAAGTAGTTCAACCAATCTTAAAAGGAAGTTGAATGAATTAATGGAAGAACAAATCTCTATTCATTGTAGGATTAGCAATATCCATATTTTAGTATGTGATGTTGAAAGGGATCTGCGGGAGTCACGTTATAAGATTGATCAGATGATTGAATCCTTAACTCCTGAATTAATAGTTTTCTTTTCTATTCGGTTTAGAATCTTGTATAGTGTTTTCTTTCAGTAAAGTTTGTGTTATATATTTTGTGTGTATTTGTTTGTTTGTTTTCCTTTTGTTATGTTTGATATGTAAATCTCTGTTATTATAAATGAAAATTTGAACAACAAGACGTTGATGTTCAATTGCTATCTTCGCCATGAATTCCCATGGTATAATAGTAAATATTTATCATTTATATTTAACAAAGTTTGTTTGTGTTTCTAAGTTTTTATAGATGCAAGTCTAAAAATTGAAGAATTTGAAGAACAAAGAGGTTCACGACAGCGACACAATTCACGCTCGTGATCACTAGATAGAAAACTTTCTATTTCTTTCGTGAGGAGAGTCACAATCATGACTGGCCTTCACGATCATGACGTGATAAATTTATAACCGTTACAGATCACGAACTGACATGCGGCAGATGGTTAAAACTGCCATTAACGGCTAGTTTTGACCCTAAACGGCTATAATCCCATTTATAACCAATTAGAGTCCCCTTAAACCTCTATAAATAGGTCTAAGTTGAACCCTAGCTATAACACCTTATAAAAAGCCTTCAAAAAATTCTGATTTTCTCATCTTCTATATTCTAAAATATCTAAACCTTTTTCAAACCTTTATCTTCAAAACCAACATGACTCGTGTGAAAAGAGCAGCACAAAAGAGAGGAGCATAATCAATTCAGGATGAATTTGATTATCCTTTCCTATTAAGGACAAGAGAAGAGGGTAAGAGATTTCAAAAGCTATGCAAATTGGATATCACCGGGATGATATTCCTCGATCTGGTTTTCTTGGAAACTCTTAATCTCCGAGAAGAGATGGAAGCCTACCTTTCCATACTTGGTCTTTCGAAATTTGTGGATATGCGGTTCCCACAAAATCGAGATTGGATTCTCGTTTGGTTACATTCGATTACGAAGATTCAAGGAAGAGGGAAATTCAATTTCGGAATCAAGGACAGCAATACATTGTCACAAGAGAAATGATGGGTGATTGGTTCGGTTTCGAGATTGTCAACTCATCAAGCATGACAGACTCATTTCAACCTAATAGAGTTTGGGTAAATTTATCAAGTAAGAGAGTCTTCGATCCTAAAAATTCTCCTAACAAACTCATTAAGGATGATTGTATTCTCCTTCTCCACAAATACCTTTCCACTTCGTTATTTTGTCGAGTTGAAAATACTAAGGTCCAAAAGAAGCACTTGTTTGTTCTTTCATGTTCTATGATGAAGCAAATAGTGAAAATTGTGGATATTATATTGGATGTGATGAAGAAGAACTCAACAAGCATGAGGAGTAAAATTGGAGCTACCGAAATAATCACCGTCATAGTCTTAGGAGAAAGAAATGAACTCCCCTATGTTCAACAACCAGGTGAGTATTTTCGATACATGGATGGAAGCTATTTGAAGAACACCGGATTACTCTAAGAGCACAATGGTGTTTATTCTTTCTACTCCTACTCCAATCGCACCAGGAAGTTCAATTTGACTCAAGAAGATTCTTCCGTCAAACCATCAAATCCATCTGTAAGCCATTGCAAAGGAAAAGCCCCGATGACGGAAATAGACAAAGATGATGAAGAAAAAGAACAAGCTCTGGAAGATTGGAAGGCTAACATGGAACTAAAGTTGGATAATTGCCAAGCATAACTTGGAGTTATGAAGAGGGACATGAAGATTCTAAAGAAAAGTAATAAGTCGATGCTTCGAAAATTATTTTCATTCTTTAGACGACAAAATTGTCAATTCACTCCTAGTCCACCGGATTCTCCTTCATAATAAACGGGTTTATTCTTTTCTTACTTTATCTTTTTCAATAATTTTTAGGTTATCTTTAGTTTTGATTTTTATTAAATGTCTCACAATGAGGACATTGTGTTCTTTAAGTGTGGGGGGGCATTTGTTAAAATCTTGTAAAATCTAAAAAAATTAAAAAAATCGAAGAATTCGAAAATTTTTGTTGATTTTTGTGTCAATTTATACATTATCATTTCTTATACTTTACTAACAATTATCCAAGGTTATTGTGAGTGTTAGGTATTTACAAGTTCTATGTTAGTGAAAAAATTGAGCGCATGTTAAATTTGAGTGTTAGTAGCACAACATTTACCAAATTGGCAAGGATGAGTGGTGAGTAACATTCAAGAGCACCATTCCAAGTAAGTTTCGATTTATATTTTGATGCAAAATGAATTAGTATAAGTTATATAGTTTTAGTTTAATGCTTCCGATAAGTTTAAGTGGAGTAACATCTAATGGTATTCTTACTATGAGTTTTATATGCTAATCTCGAATAAGTCCTATAAGTATAAAGTGTGTTTAAAGTATTAGGAAACTATAGCCATAATACTTTGAAATTGATCAATAAAGGATGAGGGTATTAAAGAAAATATCAAAAGAAAGAGAGGATAACCAATGAGTTATGCAAAAGGTGAGGAATGGTACGGAATAGAAACTGCAACCATTCATTGAGTGAAAAAAAAGAAAAGAAAGCATAGCACAGAAAATGGGTGCAAAGTACAAAGTACTTCAAAAACATATGCTTAAAAGAAAAAAATGAGAGAGTGGTATGGAGCATAAAATGCAACCACTAA
>CATIWQ010650741.1:0-21375 GCA_949673415.1 Euphorbia schlechtendalii
ATTAATTGTATGGTTTATCGTCAATTTGTGAAGATTGTATTGCATACGTTTGAAGCTAACGTTTTGTATCGGAAAATTTGTTTATGTAAATAATTGAAAAAGAGGAAGATGAGGACCAAACATTCAGCAAGAAAGATCACCGGGACACAACATTCAAATGTACTTTTGCCATAACAAAATATAATTTTGAAATTTTATTAATTTAAATGCTTTGAATCATAAAAGTTGTATGAAATATTCTGAAATGCAGAAATCGACGCTGATATACCGCAATCCGGTTCAACAAGAATATGATAGTAAGGTGTCGATCACTTCAGATTATGAGATAACAAGATTTTTGGGATCAATTTTACCTTCCACGGTCCTTACAAAAATGAAGGAAACAATGCTTGGGAAGTATTTTCGAGCTTGACAGTTTCAAAGTTCATAATCAATTGTTGCACTTGCTGATTTTGCAAGAAGTTAAACAGCCGAAAAGTTTTAGATTTGTTGTCTGCCTTGGAGGGGAGCAAATGGAGTTTACAATGTAGCATTTCCTCTTAATTTCTTGTTTGAAAGGAGACCAGGCTGATCAGTCGGAGCCAAAGGAAATTGGTGAGGATTGAGTGAATTGATTGTTATTCATGAATTGAACTGATGTTGCACATTGAAGTGACTATGTTTTTTTAAGAATTTTCGAATATGGTTGTTAATCAGGATTTTAACGATTTTTTAGGTACATTATTCTACCGCTATACATTTAAACTAGTACATTTAACTAATAAACAGTTCTATCACTATACACATTATACAAACATAACCATACAATAGTTTCAAAACTCATACACATTTTCAAAATTAACTAAACACATTATACAATTACAACCATACCACAGTATCCTGACCCATACATATCAACATATATGAACTAGACACATTATGCAATTACAACCATACAGACAGTATCAAAACCCATACACATAAAAAAATGAACTATACATATTATGCAATTAGAACCATACAACAGTAGCAGAAACCATACATATCAAAATGAACGATACACAAGTGAAAAGATCCTATTGTTAAATGGTATAATCATAATATCTTTAAATATTTGGTTAATGGTATAATCGTCATTTGGTTAATAGTATAATCGTCATATCATTAAATATTACCGTAAAAGTAATTACTTATACAAATAAAATATAATATAGTATAACACAAAAAAATCAACAAAAAGCTTATACGAAAATCAAAATTAATAACAAAGATAAATAAGAAAATAATACAAGAAAAATGTTGTTTAACATCCTACTTTGTACATCTACAAGTTCTCCTATTATGATCGGGAATCCCACAAGTACTACAACATACTCGGGTATTTGTTTTTCTCTCCCAAAAAGAACGATATCTTTGTTTCTTGGGCCTCCCTACTCTACTCTTAACGTCAGGTGAAAGGACTACTTGATTGATAACTTCTGTCGGAACATTCCATTGATCTTGAGAAGGCAAAGGAGATTTGATCTCTTTATAGTACATGGTTCATCAACAACTACAAAAAAGTAACAACAAAAAGAAATGTATTATAATGTTTGGATACATTTGAATTACTACTCATACATAAGAGTTAGTAACCATACACATCCTATGAGCAAAAACCATACACATTTTGATTTTATGAATATAACCATACACATTCTAAGCGCAAAACCATTCAAACCAAAACAAAACCATACAACAGAATGCATAAAACCATTCAATTATTTCCGAATATTTATAGGTAAAATAGAAACACTTTTGTTTAAAAAAACACGTACCAGGAAGATGCACAGGTTGTACATGTTAGTTCATCATCAAATTTGTAAAAAGTGGATACTCTAGTGGATCATCTGTGCGAAATCGGGACCGTAAATAAAATCACAATGACATATCATCAACAATTTTCATTGGATTGGATCTACAACGAAGCTGAAATTGAATCAATAAATTGAGTTTTGATTGATCTAACATCAAACTGTCAAAAATAACAGACTGCAATTCTCTGAAACTCGGGTTTTTATGGATAACAATTCCGTAATCACTGTAATCAACGAAATCCTTCTCGGGAGTCCAGTAACCATCGTGATATATGAGAATATCAATTTCTTCCATTACAGATTAATTAATGAAAAAATCGAAGGAAAGAAACAGAGAACAAGATGAAACAAAAGCCGTGAATTAAAGATGGGAAGAACAATTTTTGCCGTTAAAAAAAACGGAGAATCACCGAGAAAGAACGAAAAAGAATAACGTGAATTCAAGATAAGAAGAACAGTATTTGCAGATGAACGTGAATAGAATAAAACGTAGAGAACAAAGGATGAAGAAACAACCGAATATCGTGAATTTAAAATGGGAAATCAATCTTTTCTGATAAGTTACAAAATAAAAATTGCCATAATAAAAATTAATTAAAAAGGAAAAAACAGTTATAATTAAAACACTTAAATGGGGTATTAATCATTTAATAAAGGGGTAATTTATTAAAAGAAATATTAAAAAGGGGTATTTCATTAATGTGAAACCTCATATGGGGCAAAAATCACAATTTCTCAAAATAAAATGTGATTACGAAATTGATTTTACCATGTTTAGGCTTAAAATTGCAAATAAAAAATTAATTAAAGAAGAAAAATTATTTAATTAATGATAAATGCATTTTCCAACAATAATCTATGGTAAAAAATTTATTGATAATAAATGAACTTCGTTAATTAGTTAATTAACATTTAATGATAATAATTATACTTCATTAATTAGTTAACTAACAATGTGAAGTATATATTTTTAATAAAAAAGAAAAAATATGATATTACTTTTATATAGAATAAACAATATGGAGGGCCTTAATTTTTGTGAGACATTAAGCGAATGTCTCACTTGCTTTTATTATAAAACCGCCTCTGCGTGAGTGTAACACATCTCCTTGATTAAGAGTGGGATAGAAGGACAAAAGTAGTTTAAAGATACACTATTTTAAAATGAGGTAATAGCGAGAACGTTTTCGTAGTTGAAATAATTTTGAGAGTTTTTGGAACAAGTTTGAAACTAAATAATGCTTTAAACTCAAAATTAAATATAGCTTCAACTTAGTGGGCATTAGAAATGTGTATATACGTGAGTCTACCTAAAGTATTGGTTATTGTTATATAATTAACATCATACCTTCCATAAGCTATTATATAAATATGAGAAATTGGGGAGAAATTGAGATCCATCATGTGGAAATGTGATTGTATCCTGAATAGAAGGATCTAGTAAAGGTTTCTTGATAAACTATATATATACTCATGACTCTTTGCTTGGTTTCTAAGGAATAACTAAACAAAATAGGAAGCTATATTTTTTTGCAGTTTGATTAAAAAAACAAAAATTGTATAGTATCATAGACAAGTTGATCTATTAAGTGTAGCTCAATTGATACATCTCTCGAAATAGAAGTGGGAAATCCTGGGTCTGATACCCATCTTCTTAAAAAACATATACTTTTTTTTAAAAAAAAGGAAAACTTGCTTAGATATTTTTAGCTCCAAAATCAATCGCCAATTGCCTTTGCTATTATATGTTATGTTATATTTGCATGTATCCCCAACAAAATTTTGATACATACATATCAATGTGTAGCATCAACTTGTGGACGTGCCTCCCACATGAATTTTATCGGTGTTTTGTGTATCAATTTGTCTATAAATATAATAACGTCATATATATATGATGCGAATACACATAAATTCTCGGGATTCGCTGTTATCTGCTACGTTCAAATGGGTCTGAGATTGGATCATATCTTTTTTTTAGTGTTATTTAAATCCAAAGGAAAAAAAAGATATATTGTTTGTCCAAAACAAAAAAAGAAACTTCCATTTTTTTTAGTATAGAAAAGATCTTTTTCCTTTGATTCTATATTGCTATTTTGCAATAACGAATTGACTTCGTATAGGCATTTTGGATGCTGCTATTGAAATAGACCTTCTTGCTATAATCATTTCAAAGCATGCATAACTTTTTATAACATGAACTTAACATGTGGAAATTTTTATTATGATTATGATAAAATATTTATTTCATTCAATATTTTTAATTTTCAATCGATTCTAGACGAGTGATGCAATTTGACAAACTAAAATAATAATGATGATGATGATGATAATTCTGGAAATTCAATGGTGATTTTATCTATGATATAGTTATCAGTGGTATTACTTTACAAGTTCTAATCATTAGGTTAACTGTTAATAAGAGTCAAAGTAATGAAAACTTTATTTTTAAAAACGTTGAATTTTTCTAATCAAAACATATATCAATTAGTAATAATAATAATATGTCGAAACTCGGGCTGCAAAAAGTGTAAATATAAGGGAAATACACAAAAATACAATATTTGGTATAAATAATTACTTTTTTTATCTATTACTTAATTTAATTGTCAAAAGTATATTATCAAGGTTTTGAATTTATATTTCTACTACCTTATGATAACCTCGTCGGATTTTATAGTTTTCTTATAGTTTTTTCAAAACAACGTAATTTTTTGTATTTTTTTACCATGATTTTATTATACTTTATTTATAGTATTTATAATTAATGTAAACATGTTATATTTATGTGTTTTTATTTATTTTTGATATAACAAAATCGCATTTTATAGTTATCTTATAGTTAGCATATAGTTTACTTATAGACATATTCAATATAACAAAATCGTATTTTATAGTTATCTTATACTTAATTCAAATTGATGTAATTATGTTACATTTTTGCTATAGTTTACTTGTAATATGTCAAATTGATATAATTGTGTTATATTTATTTGTATTTAATTGTGTGTTTAAACTATGTAACAACTATAAAAGAACTATAAAATAAATATGTATCGGAAAAAAAAGTTCAGAAAAAGTATAGCGTCATGAATCTTATTTTGAAGGGAAATATAAAGATGAAGAAAATATTCTAAAACGACATGTTGAAAAAAATAAATGGTTTGTGAGATAAATCAAAAATAAGAAATTAAATTTAAAAATAAAAGAGGAATGTAAAAGTGTAAATAAGAAAAATTTAGAAGGTAAAACTTCCAAATGAATTATTGAAAACATACTAATTATGTAAATTGCCATAGTAATTATGAGCCTAAATTATGGACCTTATTTTCAGCCTTTATGAAAAAAGCCCTCAAATAACTAATGGTTTCGGTTACATTTCAATTAAGGATATCTTTCAATTTTATTGGCTAAGATATTGACTATTGATGAATAAATAGAAAGTCCCCTTCTACCACTTTTCTCTCTGTTTCTGTTAGTTTTTCTCTTCTATATTCCGGTCAGATTCCGATTAGATTCCGGTTGCCGTTGTCATCCTAGCATCATTTGCGGATTGATGAATAATTTATGGTCCAAATTTCACATACATAGGTTCAACAACAGGGCTTTTATTACTCATGCCACATCTCCAACTCACTCGAAAGCAATTGTCTGTGACACAAACACAGTTATTCAAATCAAATGTTTAATTTGACAGCCTCAAAATTTGGCTCAGCTGCCCTCTGTCAACTGTCGGAACAATGTTCTATCTTTTTAATTTACCCATGGTATTTTATTTTTTTAATGGTTATGATATATATCCACATTATATGTAGTGTAGGCAGCAAATTCGAAATTGCTGCATTCATACTCCAGTCTGCCCCAACGCTTTTTTCTTCAGTCTGTAAGCCGACAATGATGATGCTGTTAATGAGTATAAAACATTTTTGTACGTGATCACTTGTATTAGAATATAAGAAAGGCTACGGAATACTAAATACTAATAAGAAACTCCTTCATTGCTTCTCATGAGTTTCTTCTTGATCATCACCTCTAATTTCGCCACCAAGAGTTTTATGCTGAAAAATCACTTTTAGTGACAAAATTTCTCTCCACTAAAAGTGAAATTTCTTGTTGTGAGCTGTGTAGCCAATAGTTTCTATAGCCCCGCGTAACACTGTTGCAGGACTTTCTTTCCGTATGCTCTACTTTGCAAGACCGAAATCTGAGATTTTAGGAAAGAAATTTTCATCCAAAAGAATGTTGTCAGACCTAATATTGTGCTTCATAAATATTACAATGAGATTGTCGATTTAATCAATAATTCATTTATAAAATGAAATATTGATTAAATTACCCTTTTTCCTAACTTACCCTCCTATTAATTAAGGAATAGATCAATTATAAAATAAAATTATAAGGTAATAATTAAAAACAAAGAATTTAATGATAAAGTAAAATGAATAAAATAGTCATTTAATAAAATAATAAATGCTTTATTGGTCGTGGTGAAAATCTTAAAACGATAATTTTTCAATACCGGATATAGTAACTTACTATCCTGGTAAGTACTCTAAACCTCGAGCAAAGGTTGTTAATATGTTCACGGAGAGTCCCATTAATTAGGAATGTATTTGTGATCGCTCGGCATGGGAATGGGAAGTTCTAGATTTTATTTAATTTGCGCTTACAATCAGTGTAATCGCTTGGCGTTGATCGGGTGGTCGGAGCCTCAGAGACCTAGGCGGGGATTAGTCGGAACCGAGATCGGAACTAGGTGAATTTACATTTTTATATTTTATAAATATATTAAAATCATAAATTGAATTAAAATATGAATTATTGTATGAAAATATATTATGCAAAAATATTATTACACATTTAAAATAAAAGAAAATTAAAAAATCATAATATTTTCATCACACAATAAAATTTCAATTTAATATAGATTTTTTTTGTAAGAACTTTATCTTGTATAAAGTATCCTAAGTCCTTTGTTTTTTGTATTTTGAATCTCATTGTTTCTCAATTTGTTTGTTTTTTGTATTTTGAATCTCATTGTTTCTCAATTTGAGATTTAAATCAACACTTTTATTATGATGTCACTTTAATGTGTAATATATTTATAAATTGAGTTACTTTTGTGAGTTAATTAAATTCAACTATCATTGCTATTGATATTTTGAAAAATACGTAAAATCAGCTTAAAGTGGCAATAAATAAGTCAAGCACCTAATAGTGCCCTAGGAATGTAAAATCGGACACTAACCCTCAAAATAATGTCTAGGCAGGTCCTAGAAAGTCGTAAGCGAGGATTTTTAAAACAGTGGTTACAATTAATACAAAAAAAATTTCACCACAGCCCACCAGTGCTTACAATTAATACAAATATAACTCTACCCCCACCCACCCGTAGACTCAAACCTGTTACCTTTTAAAATCAAAGATCTGTGAGCTCTAGTTTCACATGTACAGTCTCAACTACTGAGACAAGATCTTTGCCACATGGGAATTTCTTCTTGTGATTTACGTTTATAAAATCTCCACATACAGTTGACTTATCTAGAGGTTTTACAGCAACAAGGCAACTATCTGTCAATTTTCCTCCGTATACACCTCCACATGCTCTCTTTATCCTAACTTACTGCCGATAAAATTTCTGAAACAACCGCATCAGACCACAAAACTACATATAACAATGAAACTATTATGGGATTTATTGGAAATGACGAAAAATATATCATATTAGAAATATTTTATACATCACCACGCTATAAAATGTTTAAACTGAATGTAGCTGAACACATGAATCTTTGAGCATACTAGATAGAAAATTTGTGGCTAGAGTAATCAGTATCTATGCATTAAACTACAATGAAAACTTGGCTTCAAGAAAGGATAAACTATTAGTGGCTCAAAAGGAAAAGAGAACTAGCAACTAGAAGATATCAACAAAAACAGATGTACTACACGGGCAACAATCTTGGATCTGGTCCACATCCGTACATCCATCGATCCAGATTCTATATGTATTAGATCCATTTGATCTGGACTAAATCTTGATTTAGTATTGGTTCTTTTTATGAGTTAGACTAAACCTCCAAGTACTTTTACACTCATTGGACTACATATATCTGAATGTATTGTTGCATGCTAACGCATTCCTTTGAAAAGTATCTTTGTCATTTTTCCTCTTTAAACAAGGTTCACATGCCCCATAGGATTCCCATTCCATTGAGCCCAAGTCACCACATTAGTGTAACTTAGTTAAGCAGGTTTCGTTTATATATCCTAAACGAAAATTCCAAGAGTATGAAGATTTCTCATTATCTAATTTTGTTCTCCTAGCAATATTCATATTTAGAATTTTGGTTTTAGTAACAAGAACATAAACGTCAATAAAACTAATTCCAAAAGCATAAAGAATATCAATGCAACAAATTTGACAATAATTATCTAAAAATAAGATTTCAAAACCTTCTATTACTAAACGTTCAACAGAAATAATATTCTTAGTAACATTAGGATTATAATAGTAATTGTTCAAAACTAACTAGATCACTAGGCAAACGAACGTTATATGTCCCTACAACTATTGCAACAATGTGTGCTCAATTTCCAACTCGTAGGTCCATCTCCCCCTTTGCAAGCCTTCAACTCTCTTGCAATCCCTTCATAGAAGTATATATATGAGTACTACAACAGTATCCAATACCCATGTAGACTCATACAGAACCATAGAGAAACTCTCTTTAACGAACGTACATGAAGTAGATGCCTTACTTGGCTTCTGCTTCACTTGCTCATAAAGTTGAGCCTTAAACTCTCGTTTCATTTCGGCCTTTTTCATGAGTCTTCTTTTGACTTTGAAACCTCTTATTTTTTTTTATCTTTAGGTCCTTGACAACAAGTTGATTTTCAAGTTTATTTCTAAATTGAATATCATAATGTTCAAGCAGTTCAACTATCTTTGAAAACTACAATAATCACCGATGCCATAGAAATCTATTTTGAAAGCATCATACCTTTTGGGTAGACCTTTCAAAACAACATGTTTCAAGGCTTCTTGATCATAAGCAACTCCCAGGTTTCTTAACTGGTTAGAGTTGTCATAAACTTTCATGGCAAACTCAACTGCTGAGGTGTCAATAACCATACTTTAGGATAGCATAAATCTTCCTAATTCATCTATCATAACAAGGTACACAAGTATAGACTCTAATTCCATTTCATTGATCGTTATACTTTGGAAGCATTGCATTGACCATAAAGTTTTTAACAAACTTACATTCTCTTTTATTCTTCCCATATTCATTAATCTGGTAAATGAAGGGATCACCATTGGGGTATTAGGGATATGGATTATCTAGGACATAATCCAAACAAAGCATTTTTCAAAACTTTGTCACAACCTCAGACCACTCACGAAAATTTCTCCCCTTATAAATTATGTTGTTAATCATACACTATTCTGTGCTAGTATTCATATTCATCCAAAAAATAAGATAAAATATGTTTAGACATTAACATATGTACATGCATTTAATACAAGGTCTTTGATTAAACATATTTTCCTACAATTTTAATCGACATTCAAATAGCAATTTCTATCGAACATGGTCTAACCATTCTCTTTAGTAGGTAGCATCAACAACTCATTTAATGTAACCCTCACTATAGCAGGTCAGTCCATATTAAATAGTCATGGTTGGAACTAGTACATTTACAACCCGTGCAATTGACGTGCATACCTAATTATATGACTCCTCAAATGTGTCTCCGACCTAGCGTTAGCTTCAATAATATGGACAACTAACCTAGTTTGGTTAATGCTTAACCCCATACAGTCTCATGGTCAATCATATGTTAATGGAAAGCATATTGTACATGTTATTACTGCTGGTTAATTAAGATAGTAATTGAACATGTATAGGTTGCAAGGCGGAAATTCAAAAACTTAAAATTAACTTGAGGATCTCCTAAGCATGCCATGATTGTTATAATCTATGTTAAAATGTTCTATAGATGCTTTTAGGTTTATAAAACATATAAAAGAAACCTAGCATCTAAAGATTAAAACATTACCAGTTGATGCGTGCTTGATCTCTCTTTTAGTAGCGTTGTTCGCTTTTGAGAAATTCCGATGGCACAAGCTTCCAAACTAGGAGAGCCTCTATGACTTGATCCACATGGATCTTCACCGATTAAAACCTCGAATAGGTAGAACCCATCGATTAATAGCAGTTGCTAGACTACTTCTAAATCAACCTGAAAATTTGAAATAGAAAACTCAAACTTTGAGCTTTCTAAAAGAACTCTTCAATTTGTTTAGAGAAACTCATGGAGGATCTCGCACAATAAAAGAAGAGGAGAGTAGAAATCAGAGAGAAAACAAGCTCAAAGCTTTTTGGTGTGTATGTCAATAATGAGAGGCTAGAAATAGGGAAAAAAGGGGGAGTGATAGACTACCCCTAAAACTCTACATGGGATGGGATAAATCCCATCCCATGTATAGGGGGTCAACTGCACGAGTATGGATACCCGCGGGTTGACCTGCGGTTGCTACAAGGTAAGCCCTAGCGGGCTTGCCTTGTATCGCAAGTTACAACTTGCAAGCTTGCGCGCAGCCCGCGCGAGCACTACCTTGCGGCAGTGCTTGCAACCTGTAGCCCACTACCGCGCATGGGGTTTCCACACGCACTAGAGACCCGCGAGCCCGTTGGCTCACTGGGTAGCCGCGTAGGCCCCACTTTGAACAACCTGTGTTCGGTTTGGGGCATACTCGTGATGGGACAAATCCCTTGCTCGCTTCGTGCAACCTTTTCTCTATCTTTTCATTAGTTCTATTAATTATTAATTTGATTAAATCAATTAATAATTCTTCTCAATAATTTCTCAACTTGTATTTTCGGTACAGACCCAGTCCATAGGTTTTTTACATGGTTCGATAAAGACCCAAAGTGAGTGACCTAATAGGATCCCAAAGTATAGAGCCGCTAGAGGTTAACCTAAACTTGACTTCCTACCCGGGAACCTTTAGGCTCAGTGTTCCAGACCGTTATGGAACCCGATAGCTTTAGATAATCAAATGGGCTTTCTAGAAAAGGTGTATGATCCCCCGATACTTGGAAGGTCATGTGCTTGTGACTTGATCCAATTCTGCAGCAGTAACTAGTACAATACACTCCTTCCATCAGGTTAAGTACCATCCAGTTCATGTAATAGCCGTAGCTATCCTGGAATTAGACTTGTTCCAAAGAACACCACTCAGCCATTTTGTATCTTGATTAATTAGAAACCCGTTCTATCAATCGTATACTCTGATTAGAGGTTTATGAGTGTGTCACTTCAACAAGGGGCCCTAAGGTACATCTCCATTGTATTACTATATCATGAGCGATGGATCCTATCTTGACTACATAGCTTACCAACATGTGATCATCGCTATACCCGTAATCACACGTGTCATCCTAATTGCCAGGGTATGAATAAGTATGACCCAAAGTATAGCAACTCTTACATAAGGTAACTGGTATCTCAGGTTTGAGGATACTCGTACTACTACTACAATAAGACATGACACCAACACATGGATATAGTTTTTTCCGAGTGTCTATCTTATGGCAATCTTCAATGTATTACCCGAATACATTCATGTGTTAACTCAAGGTACCACCTTCAGCTCGTGAGATCCGTCGCTTGGAACTAATCCAAGGAGTAAGCCTACACATGCTAGTCTATTCGCTCCATTGATGTCCAATCTCAATGAAACTATGACTAGGGATATTTAGACTATTCATAGTAACACGTATGTGCAGTTCTCACTCCACATAGCTCCCACTATGTCCTTGCACTTTTACGCTATGAATTAGTCATGGACTTTGTTTCATTAACGTGCATATACATATCCAAATATATATGATACCAGTGAGATACAGTTAAAAAGAAGCACTGATAAGGAACAAAATGCCTTTGATTATTATTAATAATTAAAAAATATTTGTACATTATAGCTAATAAAGACATATCGCCCTCATTGTCTCTAGGGCATACATCATGTCTAATAATCTCCCACTTGCACTAGAGCCAATTGGCCATATTCTTTATACCATACTCGTTAACATGCTAGTCATGCTTAACCTGAGTCAATGGTTTTGTTAGCCCATCGGTTAGATTCTAATCCGTTGGGATGTATTCTAAACTTATATCTTTTTTGGCTACTATCTCCTGAATGAGATGGTATTTACTAAGTACATGTCCATTTTTCTAGCGAGACCGTGGTTCCTTTGCTTGAGCAATAGACACATTGTTATCGCAATATACCACTATCGAATTTACAATGTTGGACACTACATCAAGATCACCAATAAATCTCTTAAGCAGACAGCTTCATTAGCCACTTTTGAAGTAACCATGTACTCAGTTTCTATGGTTGAATAGGCAGTTGTATCCTGTTTGAAACTCTTCCAAACATCTACCCCTCCATTAAACATATACAAATAACCTAAGTGAGACTTATAATCATCCCTGTCAAACTAAAAACTCGCATCGGTGTATCCCTTTGAAGTGAGATTGCCTTCTTCATATACTAAAAACTTATGCTTAGTCTTGCGTAAATACTTGAGGATAGCTTTAAAGGCAGTCTAGCGCTTCTCACCTAGGTCAGATTGAAATCTGCTTATGATGCTCAACGCATGTGAGATGTTAAGCCGAGTGCACACCATAACATACATGATGGACCCTACCGCTGAGGCATAGGGTATTCCATTCATGTGTAGTCTCTCTTCTTGTGTTCTCGGACACTTAGATAAGGTTAATCCCATGAGACATAGGGAGATAACCCCTTCTTGACTGCTTAAGGTTAAATCTAGCCAAAACCTTATCTATGTATGTACTTTGTGAAAGACCTAGCTGCCTTTTACATCTATCTCTGTAAATTTAATACCAAGTATAAAAGCTACTTCTCCAAGGTCTTTCATGGAGAACTTCTTTGATAACCACGTCTTAACTATCTGAAGAAAAGGAATATTGTTTACTTTTAATAATATCTCATCGACATATAATACAAGGAAAATGACCGCACTCCCACTAGTCTTTTTATAGACACAGGACTCATTAGCGTTGACACAAAACCAATTTCTCAACTCCTCGATGCTTGCTTAAGTCCATAAATGGAATTCTGCAACTTGCATACCTTAGAGCCATCTTTAGATGTGAAACCCTCTGGTTATGTCATAAACACATCCCTATCCAAATTCCCGTCAACGAATTCTATCTTCACATCCATCTACCAAATCTTATAATCATAATGAGCAGCGATGGCAAGGAGTATCCTGACAGACTTCAGCATGGCCACCGATGAAAAGATTTCATCATAGTCAATGCCTTCTTTTTTACTGTACCCTTTTGCAACCAGCCTTTCTTTATAGGTAACTATGTTACCGTCCATGTCGGTTTTCTTCTTGAAAACCCATTTGCATCCTATAGGCTTACTCCCACTTGGAGCATTAACCAAGTTCTAGACTTGATTTTCGTACATGGAGTCCATCTCCGATCTCATGGCTGATAGCCATTTATCAGATTCTGAGCCTTTCACTGCCTCCTTGTAAGTCTTGGGCTCATCATCTTCCATAAGGAAGAGATGTTTATCATCAATGATGACAAACCTGTATAGATCAGGAGCGATTGGAGCCCGACCTGACCTACGCAATGTCAATGTTATAATAGGCTATTCCATGCTTACACTATCTTGTGTAACAAGTGTAGGTATAATCAGCTAAATGTCTGTTTGATCTACTTGAGTACCTAACTCAAGAATGCTCCCACTAGCTTTCGCAAGTATATGCTCGTTCTCGAGGAATTGAGCATTTAAGGAAACAAGGACAATCTGTTCCTTGGGATCATAGAAGGTATACCCTATAGTCTCCTTAAGGTAACCTACAAACAAACATCTATCAAACTTAGCACCCAGCTTATCTGAACTTATCCTTTTAACATATGCAGGAAATCCCCAAACTCTTAGGTGAGAAAGAGCGGGTTTCTTACCATACCATAACTCGTATAGAGTTTGATCAATTGATTCAGAGCGCACTCTGTTTAGTATATAAACTACGCTCTCAAGTGCATAACCCCAAAAGTATTTGCTAAGTTCTTCTTGGCTCATCATGGATCGAACCATATTGAGTAGGGTTCGATTCCTCCTTTCTGACACTCCATTATGTTGGGGTGTATAAGGAGGTGTCCATTGGGATAAAATACCATTATCCCTTAGATAATCCTGAAACTCCTGGCTTAAGTATTCACCGCCTCAATCTGATTAAAGGATATTAATACTTTTACCAAGTTGTTTCTCTACTTCAGTTTGAATTCTTTAAAAGCATTAAAACTTTCAGACTTGTGCCTCATAAGGTACAAATAACCATATCACGAATAATCATCAATAAAGGTTATGAAGTAGACGAAACCGTCATGTGTCTTAACACTCATTGGGTTCATTTGAAAGGTTTCTTAGTCATCTTTCCTTTTAAACAAGGTTCGCACACACCACAGGAAGCCTATTCCATTGGGCCTAAGTCTCCACATTTGTGTAACTTAGTTAAGCGAGTCTCATTTATGTGGCCTAGATGACAATGCCATAAGTAAGAGGATTTCTCATTATCTAATTTCAATTTCTTAACAATGTTCATATTTAGAATTTCAGTTTTAGTATCTAGAACATACATGCCATTCAAAGATATTCTATAAGCATATAGAATATTATCATTCTGAATTTGACATTTATTATGAGAAAATAAAATTTCAAATCCTTCCATTGCTAGAAGTGCAACATAAATTATATTCTTAAAGACAGCTGTAATATAATAGCAATTGTTCAAAACCAAAACTAGGCTACTAGGCAAAAGAAGGCTATATGTCCCTATAGCTGTTGCAGCAACCCGTGCTCCATTTACAACTTTAGGTCCATTTCCCTCTGTGCAAGCCTCCTATTATTTCGCAATCCTTGCACAGAAGTACAGATGTGAGTACCACAACCAGTATCAAATACCCAAGTAGAGTCATAAGGAATTGTAGAGAAACTCTCTAGTATGAACATACCTCCAAATGTTAGAGCCACATCTATCATCATCTGATAAGCTTGTTTCAAGAGAAACATTTTCTTTCTACAATTCTAACTTCCTCATGAGCTTTCTCTTAACTTTTAAACCTTTTAGTTTTTTCAACTTAAGGTTCTCAGCATTGGCTTGCTCTTTGAGTTTGTTTCTAAACTCAATTTCATAAATCTCGAGCAAATCCTTGAGCGTCTTTTTGAATGAGTCATATTTATTTTGTAATACCCTCAATACCATCTCTTTCAAAGACTTCTCACTGTACTCAACTCCCAACTCTCTTAGTTTCTCGGAGTTGTCATAAATGTGTATAACCAACTCTACTGCTAAGGTGTCTCCCTACAATCTAATGTGGAAAAGTTCATTCTCTAAACTTTCCACTAACTTGAGATGATGAATTATGGTTGCGAGATCCAACCCTTTATACACTTGCGCATACCTTAGAATTATGTGGTCTAATATGAGTTCTGTCACAAACTCACAGTTTCCCTTATACTCCTCATAATCATTCATATCACATGCAAAAGCATTCTTACCAGGGTGTTTGGGACTAGGATCAGTTAAAACATAATCCAGGTAGTAGTTCTGAAGAACTCCTCTAACACTCTCAAACCACTCATTGAAGTTATAAACATCATATTTGATGTCTTTAAGAGGGCCAATGTTAATGCGAGTATTTTCGTTAGTGATCATATTCAACATAGATAAAAGATAGAATATGTTTAGACATTAGCATATGTACATGCATTTAATATAAGGTCTTTAATTAAACACATAATTTCCTACTATTTTATCGATATTTAAATAGCCCCTTTTATTCAAATTCAGGAAATTTGGTTGAACCAATTTTCCTTAGTAGGTAGAATCCATAATGACCCCCGCAACGCAGGTCAAGTCATAACAATATAACCATGGTCGGAACCTATCCATTTGTATCTCTTGCAATTGCTAATCTATTTGAGTTCTCTTTCTTGAGACGTGCGTACCCAATTGTACAACTCCTCAAATGTGTCTCCAATTTGGCATTGGCTCCAATAATATGGACAATTAACTTCGGTTAAGGCATTAGCCCCATCTAGTCTCATGACCAAGCACATGTTAAGGGAACGCATTTTGTACATGTACTTACATCCGTTAATAAGGCTCGTATCACGACTTATGACTGGAAGACATTTTTCCACCTTAATATAGTTGTAAGAATTTCATTGGTGTCACTGGTCTCGCCTTAGTCTAGGTCTTATACGATGAATATGATTATGAAATAATAATTTTGGGTTATTTAGGAATTATTAACTCTAAGGGAACATGCTCTGATTGGTATATCATAATCATTCTATTATGCCAAGACTCCACATAGCACACAAAACAAACAAGGTCCATGTTTAAGTTTTTTGCACCCATGTCTACATGTTTTAATATTAACAACTTAAACCACGTTTGTAAAACCATATGTGGAAAAAATCCCCATACTAGAAATTGACTAAGTCATAAACATACCTTGGATATACTTAAATCTAATACCGATGATAATTTCCAGGTAGAAGAGGCCCCCTTGAAGTGAATGAGCAGCCTTGTCCATTCCTTGCCAAAATTATCACAGACACTTTGATTCGTTACACCCCGGATAATGATGATTAAAAGATTTCATCCTTTAATTAAGTGAAGTACGGGACAACCCTTAATTAAAGCATTTACCCCGTGTGGTAAAACATTGCTAATTTTATATGATAATCACCTAGACTAGGTTTGAGCAAAACCTTAATCTAGTTATCACATCATTTTCTATAATAGGAATTGAAACCTAAGTCATCATACTTTAATCAATTCATACAAAATCAGATTTTAACATATTACAATCAATCATGCATAGCATAAGGCAAGCTTTGATACCATTGCTGGTTAATTAAGGCAGTAATTGAACATGCATAGATTGCAAGGCAAAAATTCAAAAACTTAAAATTAACTTGAGGATCTCCTAAGCATGCTATGATTTTTACAATCTAGGTTAAACGCTCCATAGGTGCTTTTAGGTTTATAAAACATAAAAAAGAAGCCTTGCATCTAAAAATTAAAGCATTACCACTTGATGCGTTCTTGATCTCTCTTTTGGTAGCGGCGTTCCCTTTTGAGCAATTTCGATGGCACAAGCTTCCAAAATAGGAGAGCCTCTATGACTTGATCGACACTGATCTTCACTGACCAAAACCTCGAAGAGGTAGAACCTGTCGATTAATAGCAGTTGCTAGACTACTTCTAAATCAACCCGGAAATCCAAAACAGAAAACTCACTTAAACTTTGAGCTTTCTAAAAGAACTCTTCAATTTTTTTGGAGAAACTCGTGGAGGATCTCACACAACAAAAGAAGAGGAGAGTAGAAATCAGAGAGAAAACAAGATCAAAGCTTTTTGGTGTGTATGTCAATAATGAGAGGCTAGAAGCCTATTTATAGGGAAAAAAGGGGGACTGATAGACTACCCGTAAAACTCTACATGGGATGGGGTAAATCCCATCCCATATATAGTGGGTCAATCGTGTGGGTATGGATACCTGAGAGTTGTCCCGTGGTTGCCATTAGGCAAGCCCTAGTGGGTTTGCCTTGTGCCGTAAGTTGCGGCTTGAGGGCTTACGTGTAGGCTGCGCAAGCACTGCCTTGCGGCAGTACTTATGGCCTATAGCCCACCAACACACGTGGACTGTCTCCGCACGCTACCTACCCGCGAGCTTGTTAGCTCACGGGGCAGTTGCAAAGGCCCCATTTTGAATAACCCGTGTTTGATTTGGGGCCCACTCGCAATGGGAAAAATCCCTTGCTTGCTTTGTGACACCTTTTCGCTATCTTTTCATTATTTCTATTAATTATTAATTTGATTAAATCAATTAATAATTCTTCTCACTGATTTCTCAACTTGCATTTTCGGTATAGACCTAGTTTGTAGGTTCTTTACATGGTCTGATAAAGACCCAAAGTGTGTGACCTCATAGGATCCCAAAGTATAGAGCCACTAGAGGTTAACCTAAACTTGGCTTCCCACCCGGGAACCTTTAGGCTCAATGTTCCAGAACGTTGTGGAACATGATAGCTCTAGATGATCAGATGGGCTTTCTAGCAAAGGCGTATGATCCCTCGATACTTAAAACTTCACATGCCTATGACTTGATCCAGTTCTGCAGTAGTTTCCTGTACAATACACTCCTTCCATCAAGTTAAGTACCATCCATTTATTGAGCTCAGATTAAGTGTCATCTCATGTAATAGTCATAGCTATCTTGGAATTAGACTTGTTCACGAAGAACACCACTCAACAATTTTGTATCTTGATTGACTAGAAACCTATTCCATCAATCGTATACACTGATTAGAGGTTTATGAGTGTGTCATTTCAACAAGGGGCCCTAAGGTACATCTCTATTATATTATTATATCATAAGCGATGGATCCCATCTTAACTATACAGCTTACTAACATGTGATCATCGCTATACCCGTAATCACCTATGTCATCCTGATCACCAGGGTATGAATAAGTATGACCCAAAGTATAGCAACTCCTACATAAGGTAACCGGTATCTAAGGTCTGAAGATACTTGTACTGCTACTACAATAAGAGATGACACCAACACATGGATATAGTTATTTCCGAGTGTCTATCTTATGGCAGTTGTGAGCGGACAACTTTTCGGACCCGCGAGGCGTCGGCCTTGTGAGATGGGGCGTGGGGTTTTTTGAATGGAGCATGCTTCAAAAGATGCATTGCTCAGAGTAAAATGTGGTTTGAAAATGTGATTTTCAAGCTTAATATACTCGAGATCAGGATCTCTAGCCTATGGTACTCAGAGTCGCCACCCGGATCAACTCTTTCGGGAAAATTTGGTACAGCCTAGATCCGTTAAGCCTAAGCGATACCATAGTTCAGATATTCGATTATGGGATGAGTTACTTATTTCATCTTCATTTGAGTTAATATTATTCACGTTTGGAAACCACACTTATGATATTTCGATTAAATCTAGATGTTTTCGGCTTATGTCTTTGATTATTTAGCGTGCATGCAGAGAGTAGTTAATAAAGTGCAAGAAAGTAAACATGTAGGAAAGTAAATATGCCTACTCTACAAGATTAATTACATATTGGGATGGGGGATTTACAAGTTGCCTAAATACATCGATATCTAACAAATATTACATTTGATAAATGCGATACCTGAAGGAAATTAAACCCTAACATACATCTATCCTAAACTACCTACATCCACAAAGGTTAGCACAGGGGATATTCCACCACACAAACATGTACCAAGTGTGCCACATATATTCAATTGGGATTTTGGCAAGACCCGTGTGGTCAAGGTAAAAATAGCGGAGATTTCAAAGTTTTTATTTAATGAAAATTGTTCATTTTAATTTTCAACTATGTTGGTCATTTTTATTAGTGAAAATGCCGCATGTTATATTATTGGGTCGGTTATCCAGGAACTTGAGTTCCCTTCATGTGGGTGACCTAAAACAACATTTAGAAACCTGAATCTAGGTCAAATCATGCATAACATAGCCATCATTTGGGTTAACAACGGTAACGATGTCATCCATATAGTTACCGACTTCCCTGTGAAGGGTGATATTGATATGAATGGCCCGAAGCACTTCCGTTACTACTCTAAACCTTAATCAACATATTAATACATTAATAAATCATATATAAATCCTAAATAATTACAACTTAGAGTTTTCTTATCCCCAATAATGCATTTCCAAACTCAGAAAGGTCTCGATGGGTCGTTCTGGGCTTAAACGATTCCAAACAGAGCAAAAAGAAGCGAAACTAAATTCTGCCCGACATTAGGCAATGTCCTTAACGACATTAGGTCAGGTCATTAACAACATCGAGGTTCCAAACCCGTAGAAAACAAATAGAAATAGTAAAATGAAAATTCGAAACTTCAAACGATCATAACTTTTGCTATACTTAACTGATTTGGATGATCTTTATCATTCCAAAAAGCTAAGATGTTTAGAATATGTTTTTGTAAACAAAATACTCAAAAATATTTGAAATTACACTGAAATTTATGGAAAACAAATTGGTGTGTGAAAATGAAAATAACCGAAAAGAAAAGGAAACTTCAAAAAGAAAAGCATATAAATATAAGCACAAACTCTAGGAACTTAGAAGCTTACCTCGTAGTCATGAATCCACTTTCTTTAAGGTCCATGAAGTCCTCTAAGAAGCTCTCCTTGTTCTTTTTAATTAGATTTGGTTGTTGATTGGTGATTTATCCAAAAGCTTTGGAAGGGATCTATTAACCTTACCAAAGTAGATGTTTTATAGGGTGTAGTAACCTTCAAGTGAGTGATAAAGATGTTGTAGTGATAAGTGTATAATTACACTTATTATCATATTAATTTTATACACTAAATACTATAGTTTAAGTCATTTTTATACTTCATATAAACGATTTCACGTGGTATGTAGTTATTTTTTTGATGCAAATGAAGATACTAGGTAAATCATGCGAATAAAATGATTTAAAGTGGAATTCTATGAAGAAAGAGTGAAAAATGTGCAAAAAGATGCGTAGAACTTAAAGATTTGACTTAGGATCAAAGCTGTCAAAGAACGGTGAAGTAACAAGGAGAATTTTGAAGAAAAATGCAATTCACGGTCGTGACAACCATTCGCGGTTGTGACTTATTCACCTTTAAAACATTAATCTACCAATCAAAGATTCATGGTTATGACTTGGATGGTTTTCTAGTTTAATCTTCTTAACTACCAACCACCAAATAAGGACGATCAACCGCCATCAACTGCCATCAACTACCAACGAATAGAAATCAACCAATCATGAAAAGATGCCTATCCATTGTTGATTAGATTGAAGCTTCTCAACCAATCACAATGAAGTGATGTAATCATTCACCAATGGACACGACTCTTTGTATGGATAGACGCAACCCTTCGAACTTTATAAATAGGGCTCCAAATTACAATTTCGTGCAATCGAGGAGAGGGAAAATATTAGAGTGCATGAGAGAGATATAGTGTGTGTATAGGTAGAGAATTCGCTACGTTCATAAGTGTTAGCGAGAAAATGTTTAAGTGATTCGAATCCTTGTTTTGATCACTAGATTTCTCTATATTCTCAAGCGATCGTTGTATAAGTGTACTTGCAAATCACTTATCAATAAAAGTTTTCGTTCTTCAATATTTGTTTGTTCGATATTCGCAAAGAATAGCATCCTAGCGGAGGTTCTGTACGGGCTGAGACCGAATTCAAAGAAGGCGCAAGAATTGCGGGAATTGACAACTCCCATTAAAGAGTGGATACAATTTGATCAACTTTAGCTTTCACTTGCATACCTTACAACTTTGCTTTGCTTTCTACTTATACTTTCTATTTCAAAGTTTATGATATGTCTATGTGTCATAATGCGTATTTCGTGTTAAGTCTTTTAT
>CATIWQ010650941.1:0-16072 GCA_949673415.1 Euphorbia schlechtendalii
AATATAGATTGTTTATTGATTGAATTTATATTACTAGTTTAATTAGTTCATGTTTTAGAATTTTTTTTTTGAATGGATTATTTTATCTAATAATTTGGTTTTTTACTAAACCGAACCGGACCGAACCGAAATATTTAGGTTTGGTCCGGACCGAACCGAATTCTATTCGGTTCGGTATTTGGTTCCCAAAATTTTAATTATTTGGTTCTTGGTTTATTTGATTCGGTTCGGTTCTTGGACCGAACCGACCAATGCTCACCCCTAGCGCTTTTATGCTGAAGCGTAGTTTGATTAGGGAGCCCTCTTTCTAGGCCATAAATGTGTTATTTGGGCCTTTTCATGGGCCTCGGTATCATTTGTCAAATTTTTTCATGAAGCTAAACTCTTGGTTTCAAAGCTTTTAATTTGCTCTTCCTTTGATTTTGGGTTTCAAACTCTGAAATCTGTATTTCTATCTGCTCTTTGACTTGTGGGTTTTGTTGTTTTGATTTTAAATAGTTCAAGTCCATTGGATTCCAATTTTGATGAGTGTATGACTCCTCTCTAGTGCATCATGTAATACTTTAATCTGAACTTGCAAAAGAATAGCAAAAAATTTTTACTTTGATTGCTAGAAATAATTATGTATGGTACTGGTAAGAAATAATCTGTTACGATAAACAACAAAGTATGATTCTTTATATTTATAATGTTGCTTATTTCCCATTATATTGCAAGGTTGCTGAAGTTCTAATATTTTTTTTTAATTTTATTGTACATGCCCGCATGATTTTAATTGTTACACTTCAGTAGAGAGGGCGGGATTTACTTTTTGTACTTGTGTTAAGTTAATTTTTATATCTTCTTATCGTAGCTAATATTAATTCATTTATATCAGTGGATTCGTATAAAGATATTTATTACAAAATTTGTTGATATCTTGTTAAAATCATTGTAATTTAAACCAATAAAACATGTTTTTGTTGAATAGAATATTTTGTTTTATTAATTGATAGATTCTAACAATCATATACAATGAATTTTCATCTTCATTTAACTAAGTTTTCAAAAATCTTATTTCTCTGTTTTCCTTCTGTTACTGATTTCTAACTTTTTATTAGTAGGTGAAAGTTGAGAAATATTATTCTTTTTGTCTCAATATTTATTTACATACATTAAAACTTCTCAAATTAATATAGTTGACGGTAGAATTTTATTAATTTAGGGAGGTATTAATTAATTGATAATTAAATAATTATTAATTTATAGAAAGTTTGATATAAAAAAAATTAAATTTTATTTAGGCGAAGTTCTATTCAATTTCTGAAACCTGAACTGAATTAAACTTAACTTAACTTAACTTAACTTAATTTAACTTAACTGAACTGAATTTAATGAACCTGAACTTAATTGAACTTAATAATAAATATATTAATTATTAAAATAATAGTAAAACCCAAAAAATATAAAAATAAATAAATTATTAATAATCATTACAAATAATATTATTAATAGCTACCTATATAAGGACCGGACCATACATGATGAGATACTTACATAAAAACGTATATATGAACAGTAAATACATATATATGAACAGTAGTAACAAATAAACAGTAAATACGTAACAATAAACAGTAAAATACTAAAATACTTATGATACAGAATAAATTATTTTTATTCTTAATACAACACATAATTCAATTAATATAACCTATTAAAATATAAATCATGTCAAATAGATTAATATAAAATTCAGGACATAGGAACAATTTTATAAGATTTTAAGACAGTCAGAGATTTTAGGATTAAGCTCAAGTCGCATTTAGCCGTTTTAGCCGTTATAAACTAAATGTACGATTTACTACTTTATTTTTTAATTCAATCATGCAATTGATACGATGATGTATATTTATTAATAAAGATAAAAATGAAAAATTGAATAAAATATATATCTAAATTTAATAAAATAGTCAAATAAATCATATGTGGATGGAGGAAGTGATTTGTTTATTTTTTTTTACTTTAGTTAATCACAGCCTCTTACTTTTGCTCAATTTCATCCATTACCATATAAGTAACAAAACCTTTGAAATTCCAGCTTCAGAAGCAGTAGAAGTAGCCGTAGTAACTTGCGCATTACCACCAACTAATGTAGTAAAATAAGAACCTTCAACCACAGCATTATTGCAGCAGGGACATGTGGCATTTGGGTCATCAGTCAGATGTCTATGTCGATTATAAGGCCCACATAAATAGAACTTCTGATTGGCAACAGAATTATTCAACAAGAGAAGGGCTTCAATTTTCAATGGAAACTTAGGGTTGAGAATAGATTCCTTGGTGCGGGTTGTTTGAAAGTAAGTATCAGAAAGGGATTCAATGCTGTGGTATAAGTTGCCGAGGCAACCAGTCATGTTGTTCTTGGTGAGGAGCCTGATAATGGTCCCTAATGGTAATGACATTAGGCTGAACAAGAAATCAACAAAGTCCTTGTTTGCTTCTGCAAATAAGAATTTCTTTCCCTTTTTGTCAATTAGTAGCTTCAGTTTCATTTTCGAGTTGGATGCTTCCATTGTTTTTTCTTTGCAGTTGTTTACTAGGAAGGATATGACAATATATAAGGACATGTAAGGAGGAGGCGGAAAAGGTTTGGGGAGGAAGAGGAAGGGTTCAACATTGATGACAACCAAAGAATTAATGATGATATTTTCTCTTCTTTGCTTTTTCCATAATAACTAATCAGATTACGTTGCACATATTAGTGGCTTTTTTCAGCAATGTATTAGAAAAAGAAAGAGATCTTTGAATGACCTTGTTATAATTATAAACGATGATAATTTTCAATAAAAAATTGGCAGAAAACTGTGAAAATATATTTCTTGTAAAAAACTGGCTCCTTATTGAAAATTCCTCATTCCTCAAATAGTAGTTTATGTTGGCTCATTTATCGTCAAACTACGTATTTTTTAATTTTTTTTATTTATAATAAATAGGAACTTATTAAATACATATAAAATGGACTTGAATGACTTCCAATAGTCACGTCTAACATATGCCTTATCAGTTTATGACACTAGATGAACCAGATTAGTTTGCCTTTAAAAAACAAAAAATTCAACAAAATGCTATGATGATTTTTTTTTATGTAAAGTGAAAGTTATCATGTTCTTCGTGTCTATTGGAATATTAGTATTCAATGATGATAATGACGAAGTAAGTAAAAAAATTGTATCATCGAAGAACTCTTAATGAAATGGAACTTACACATAAAAGTGGGAGGGAAATTACATACACTATACCTTTTTTTTGGTAATACATATACTACTATAGTAGTCATCAAATAATTTTTACAAGCCCTAGGTAACAATTCCTTATATCAATCATAGACCCAATAAAACTAACAACGCAGTTTGCAGTAACTTTTGATTGTTGAATATAATATAGAATGAAAATAATTAAGTTTTTCCATAACAATTAGATGATAATTAAATAATAGAATAAAATTGCTTTAGAATATAATAAGGGTTTAATCCATTTACACCCCATGTACTTGTTTGATATGGACTTTTCTCATCCTAAACTTTCAAATATGTCAAATACTTCCTTAAACTTGTTTAAATTGCATCAGTTTATCGCCTCAATGTCATGTGTTAGTTTCTGGTTGGAGAGAAAAAATTCAGAAAAATGACAAGTTCGAAAAGTTAAATTAAACATAAACTGATACGTGGCGATGAGGAGGGGGAAAGTAACTCGTTTAAACAAGTACATGAAACTATTTGTTACATTTCAAAATTCAGAATGATGAAAATTTATTTTGAACAAATTAAAGGAGTCGTAGAAGATTAACAACTTTTCTATTTGGTTTATAAAATAAAATGAAATGAAAATAAATAGGAAGTTGTGTACGTCAGTTGACACTTGTACCGTTATTTATAATTTATATTACTAAAATTTAGTTTTCTATTTTTTTTGAAGATTTCTTAAGTTTATAAAAAATGGGTTTGGAAATTTATCTGAGATAATTTGTGTAATTTACTGAAAATTAGTTTAAAACATAACATAGATCATTGTGATATACGAATACAAACTAAGATGCAAACATGGAAAAATTAAAACGATGGCAAACCCTAGCTCTACCCTCCCCCCTAGTTGCCACGCCGTCGATCAACCATCCCGGCGTCAGAACTCCCAACACTCACTGCCAGAGATCCACCACAGGCCCTCACCCATTCCCTCGTCTAAACACCATCCCATAAACCCTAAGGCATACTTCGAGAATTACCCTAACAGCCATAATGCAAATTCGATGCGCAAGGTATTCCTTAAGTAGGAATTTCCAGGTCGGTTTATACCCAAACGAAGCACTAAGAACCTTAATTTCAGTTTCTTTACGCTAGACGGATCCCTACCCTTCCATGAAGTCCTTTATTGATTGAATTCGGTTATCATCGGGAACGTCCATCTCCGTGTGTTCAAGGTCAAATAAAATCAGTTAGCTCCATTAACTACACCAGCCCGTAGCCAAGCACAAACCCCTAAATAAAAACCAGTATTTAGGAGCTCCCCGAGGGATGAAAGATCGTACGCTGAAGTTGTAAGCGACAAGAAAGGATATAATGTGCAATTAGATGACTTGTTCACAAAGACAGATTGGTCCTCTACGTCGTGTGTTGCGAAAGTTTGCAGTCTGACATCAATTTTGGGTCTGTTTGATGTCATCATGGAGAGGAACTTCGCAATCAAATCCATCGCACCCCTAGGCGGAGATGAAGTTCTCTGTTCTTTTTTCTCCACTGATGCCATGAACGCTTTCTTAAAATCGGACTGACACTTTCTCAATGACTTAATTTGTGAAGTTTACCCGTTCAATGATAAGTTTGTCCCAAAGGAATGTCTCGTTTATGTTGATTATGTTAGATTTCCCCCTGCTTGGATCACGGAAGCACTTATCCGTAAGCTTACACCCTTAATTTGTAAGCTTGTATCATTCGACTTTAATTTTGAAAACCCGGATTGATTAGATGTTGTCACTTGCCTATTTATCAGCCCCTATTGGCAGCGTAAATCATGAATTTAATCTTATTGTTAGAGGTACGATATATCCGATTAAGGTAAATTTCAGATTATTCGCCTCATGTTCAAAATGCAGCAGTAATATTCGATCGGAATTAACATCCGATGATACCTCCTCTGATTCAGAATTGCCATGTGATGCGGCTGCCTTTCCATACAGATGGGTGGCAAGGGAGGTTTTTTCTCTGAAAAATGTCAATCTCGGTAACTCATAAGATAAGAGGACTGTTTCATTATCTTCTAGTGCGAATTATTCAATGGAATCTGATGCCAATGTGGTAGCCGAGACTCAATCGAGCACTTCCTCATCAAGCCCGGACATTCTTAACCACAATAGACTTATCATTCTTTCTCGTTCAAACAACCCTTTAATAGAAGAATGTGCTCAAACCATAGTCATTGGAGAGAAGCTCGGATTATTCAAAGAATGTGCCAAACGGGCCGTTTTGAATGCCATGGCATGGAATGCCGTCGAGTATTAGGCTTGGAATACTCGAGGCTATTTTATGTTTTTTATTATGTCGCTATCTTTTTTATGTTGGAATTTCAGAGGGGGTATGAAAAGTAGTGCAAAACAAGGTTTCCTTCGTTCGCTCACGTGTAGCATAATCTTCAACTTGTTATTTTAATTGAAACCAAGGCTATGGCCATCTCTGATCTCACGATACGTAGCTTTTGGGGTCACAACAACTTTTCGTCTCATCAAGTTGCGTCACAAGGTCTCTCGGGAGGCTTATTGCTTTCATGGAATTCTTCGTTAATCAATGGGTCGATAATTCTTTCAACAACGAGATGGGTACTACTCCAATGCACATTCATGCTAACCGAAATCCACATTATCACTTTATATGGTTCCACAATTGGTGATGAACGGAAGACTATGTGGCTGGAATTACAACCGTTATCTCACCAATACCGCAACTTAATCATATGTGGTGATTTCAACGAAGTTAGAGGATATCACCTTTCATGACTCATTTTGAGGACTTTGCATCTCAATGCGAACTCCATGATTTACTTCTACAAGGGAGGGATTATGCTTGGTATAACAAAGAAGCTTTTTCCGAATTGACCATGTTTTAACGACCTCGAACTTGATCTATCTTTGGCAAACAATGACAGCCTCAACATTAGATTCCACCTTATTCGACCATTTACTGATTCTTTTTTGCTCTAAGGAACTTACTACCAATGGTGCAAAACCTTTCTGATCCCTTAATTTATCGTCCCTGTCCATGATGAATTTGGCTCCTTCATCAAAAGTAATTGGGACCGCATTTGTCATTCTTTCGATAATAAGGACATCAACTTTAAGCTTCGGTTACTTCGGAATTCAATTAAGCCTGGCATGGTTCACATTTTGGCAATCTTGAACGTAGAATTAAAGATGTGGAGGCCTTAGTATTATCACTCACATCTAGCTTAGCTTCCCATCCATTAATAGCCACGACCTCCACTCAATTGGACTCATCTCGTTGCGAACTTAATACTCTCCGTAAGAATTATGAAAGTTTACATTATCAACAATCAAGGGTGTCTTGGACCCTTTTGGGGGATAACAACACGACATTCTTTCATCGTGCAGCTTCAGCCCATTATAGAAATAACTGAATTTCAATACTTGAAGTAAACAGAAATCTTGTTGAGGACGCGGCTACAATCACATCGTTGATTTGGTCTTTCTATAAATAGCTTTTCACTACTACCCCAGCTATCACCTTCTCTATTTCTCAGCTGAATTTCACCAAAGTATCGGCAAGCCAAAATGACAGCCTTGTCATGCCATTCTCAATAGATGAACTTTGGGCAATCAAGAATTGTGGCAAAAATAAATCTTCGGGACCCGATAAATTCAATTTCTATTTTTATTCACGAGCTTGGGACTTCATGAAAGATGAGATTATGAATATATTTGCCACATTACATGGGATGATAACTATTCCTAACTCCATTAAGAGTTCTTACAAGGTCTTGCTGCCCAAAGTTACGTGTTTGGTGGCGATCACCAATTATCGTCTAACTGCTCTAATTCACGGCATTTATAAGATGGTCACCAAGGTTCTAGCCTTGAGATTATAGCCGATACTACCATCTTAATTTTCGAAAACCAATTTGCCTTTGTTAAAGGGAGGAGTATTCACGAGTGCTCATTCTTGGCTTCGAAAATAATTCATTCGATTAATAAACAAAGCCGCTTATGTTTCGTTCTAAAGCTTGATTTTCACAAAGCTTTCAATAGCATTTCTTAGGCATACATAGATTCGGTTCTAAGCGAGATAGGGTTTGACTCAAAGTGGATTTCTTAGTTGAAGGATTGCAGAGAAAATTCCACCACTTCGATCCTTGTTAATGGGTCACCGTCCGAGTCGATTGGCCTTCAGAAAGGGGTCAAACAAGGGGATCCCCTTTCACCTTTCATTTTTATTTTAGTGGTAGAGGGGTTGAAGCAATTATTCGATCTCAGCATCTCTGCGGGTTTATTACCAGGTTTCAAATTAGAGGGAATCGCTCCCAGATTTATCGTTACTTCAATTCGTTAATGACACCATCTCTTTTCTCCCGGTTGATGTAGAAGTAATTCTATCATTTGTACGAATTCTTAAATGCTTCGAATTAATTTCCAGGCTACGCATCAACTACCTCAAAAGTTCACTACTCGGCATCAACGTACCAGACTCGGTTATGAATTTGGGCACCTCCCGCCTTGGCTGCCAAGATAGAAAAGTCCCTATCAATTATTTGGGGATTCCCCTTTGCTACAAATGGATGTCAGTTAACTGTTGGGAACCTCTAGTGGTGAAATTCAAGAAGCTTCTTGCTAATTGGAAAGGAAATTGCTTATCGTATATGCGGGTTGGCTAACTCTCATTAAATCGGTACTAGCTTCACTTCTTGTTTATTTTTTTATCTATTTATAGAATGACCAATGCTATTAATTCTAAATTGACAAGTCTTATGAGAAATTTTCTATGGCGTGGCAATTCGAGCACGAATGGCATTTGCAAAGTTAGTTGGGATACGATCAAACTTCATAAATATTTAGATGGCCTTTATATTCGAGATTTCAAGCTTGTTAATTGCAGTTTACTAGTCAAATGGATATGGAAAATTAGGTTAACAAATCAAAATTCAGTTTGGTTCATACATTGTGATGGTGGATATGGCTTTTTGTGTTGGGATAGCTTAGAAAACCATGGATTTCTCCTACTTATCCCCTGCTTGGGAGGATATCGTCTTGTGTTGTATTCATAACGTGGAACTTTGGGACTTCTTCCAAAGTAATTGCTGAATCAAAATTGGAAATGGATCTTTAACTTCGTTTTGGAATGATAATTGACCTCGAACCAATCTCTTAGGTCCCTTTTTCCTGACTTATACACCGCATGTAATATGTCGAATTATTTTATTGCTTCGGGATGTGAATTTATTTTCAGATCTGATGCTTTCTCAAGACCATTTTGGGTTAGGAATCTCCGCCTTTCGTCTCAAGAGCGATGCTCTCAATTAAAGACATGGATTTCCACCGCCTGGCCGAGCCTAGTTTCGGATTTCGGGCTACCTTCCTTTAACAGCCCCGATGACAATTATCTCTGGGTAATTGGTCACTAAAATGTCTACTCTTCGGTCTCCTTTTGTTCCGGGTTTTACCAAGCATGGCCTCGATAAAATAAAGACTTAAATTATTTATAGAATCTTTATGCTTCACCAAAAATATGATTTTTTAGCTGGTTGATCTTTCATGGCCGAATTCTAACATGATCCTTTCTTTTCACAAGAGGATGCAATGCAGTTCAAGATGATCGCTACCTTATTTGCATGGTTAAGGAGACGATTGATCACGTTATTCTTCATTGTGCACATAACAGATTTTGTTAGCTTTCAGCATTGTCATGGCTGGGCTCACAGCTGCCATTGCCGAGCACTGCTCTAGGCTTCCTTGATATGTGGCAGTACCTATTTAAAAATGGTCTCTCGGGTGAATTTAGCTTGTCCCTTTGGTTCACAATTGCATGGCTGATTTGGAAGAGATGCAATGATAGAATTTTCAATGGGAGCACTCCAACAGATGCCATTTTTTATATTGGTTTTTCTTTAAATGTAATCATCATGTGATTATTATTTCAGTTTCAGATTTGATTATCTATCCAGGAATCATATCTTGTAATGACTCTTTGTAATTCTCTTCTTGAGAATTTTATAATTTAATGAAAAGAGGGGTGGGTGTTTTGTAGGCAAGTGGATACATCAACCTAGTTGGGATGTCTACCTCGAAATTTTCATCCACCATAATCTTTTTTCCGTTGGAGGGACACATCGTTCCTCCAAGGGTTTTTTAAAAAAAAACATGGACATAAATCAAATAAAAAATGATAAGAATGTTCGAATTAACGGTAAAAAGCACATTTTCCTTGAACCAAAATAAAGTAAAAAATAATTAAGGATAGTCTAACATTTGCAATGAGTCATTTGGCAAATATTTATAACTAGAGCTTGCCTAATTATGGAGAGAGCTCAAACCCTAAGCCGTAGTAACCTTCCCTGCATCCGTCTACCGAAGTTTTTCCTGTTAATGTCCAAAAAAACACCCCTCAGCCCTCACTACCTAGTCGGTTCTGAATCTAAACCCTAGCCAAAATAGCCACCCATTTCGTGCCCACTCAAAAGTTTCACCAGCCTAAATTTATTTCCAAAATTTCCCGGTCTCTCACGATAAAGATGCCATGAGGATTATTTTCTTGAAGTTCGGTGTAATTGGTCATGTTTATGTAGCCAAGAAGAGGAATGCTCGTAACCATTGCTTTGATTTTCTTACCCTAGAAGGAACGATCCCGGTTCATGAAGCCCTATTCCATTTGAACGTGATAGCAATTGGAGGGTTCAAACTTCGAGCATTTGTAGCCAAGTACAGAAGATGTCCTGTGGTTAATCAAGAAAACTCTATTAAGCCAGCCTTAGCAGCAGTGGAGAGTCTGACAAGTGCTTTTGCCGATTCCTTAAGAGATTCACCTACGTATGCGAAGGTTGTTGCACCAGCGTTGAAGATAATTGACTTAAGATTGAATGAGGAAGTGAAGAAAGCAGATTGGATTCCCTATTCATGTTTTGCAAAAGTAATGAATGTTGAAGTTATTCCTGACCTACACTCTATGGTTAGGAATAGGAATTTTGCAATAAACTTCGTTGCTGGTGGAAACTTGGTTGTAGTTTCCTTCTTTTCGGAGGATGCACCTTCCGATTTTTTGGAAGGTGATTGGTTACCACTTCAGGATTTATTCTCCGAAGGTTTTCCATATTCGATGGAATTTATTCCATCCAAGCATCTTTGCGTTGTAGACTTCTTTGGCATTCTGCCAACTATTCCCACGAAGAGTTTGATCAAGGATGTTGCAGCTGTATTGGGTAAGCTGATGTCGATCGATTACAATTTTATTAGGTCAGATAGAATGGATGTGGTGTCTTGTATGATGATTATCCTATTCAGATCGATGGATTCGGTTATTAACCTATCTTTAGGAGGCGTTACTTTTTACATTTCTGCGAAAATAAGACAGCTCACAATTTATCATAATTGCAATGATGTCATCGTGTCTCATTTTTCAAGGTCAGAGGTTTTCTTGGAGGGAGATAGATGGGATGGGTTATCTTCCAAAATTAAGGCAGGGGCAGACTCCGTTTCAGGGACAGAACCAAGTGTAATCGAACCTGAGCTCACCGCTGCCATCGGGGCTACTGTAGTAGCAGAAAAGATACTACCCCACCTAACGATAGCCACACTGCTGTCTTGGAAACCCGTTTATCATCTTCTTCTTGCTCCTCGGACTTGGATATCCAGAACATGAATCGTTTATTCTTACAAGCACATTCTCAACGTCCAAGTGAAGCACTTCTCACTTGGTTTTGACCGTTTTAGACTCGGATTGTTTAAGGAGAGCTTGAAATCTCTGGTCATGAATGCAATCAAGGCTCGTTTGGAAGCTTAAAGAGGTTGCCATAGCAAGGTTTTTCGATCTATTAATTTTATATCTTTATGCTTTATTAGTTAGAATTGTCATGGTGGTGTTTCTAATAGTTTGAAGCAACTGTATATTCTCTCGTGTGTTCGTAAATACAATTTACATTTTTTAGTTTTGCTTGATACAAAAGTAGAGTTGGTTTTGGAAATATTTTTTCAAAAAGTTTGGGGTCATAATGACTTTGCTTCGTAATGTATTAGCTCTAATGGATTATCGGGTGGTTTGGCTATTTCTTGGAATAGCATTCTTTTGCGAGGTTCTCTATTTGCATCATCCACGCGTTGGATTATTATTCAATTTCACTTGATTCTATTAGATTTTTTTGTGGTTGCATTGTATGGTTCAATGGATTGGAACGAAAAGAGTTATATGTGGATTGAATTGTGCCTGATTATATCGCAACTTGAGAATGTTATTGTTTGTGGTGACCAAGGTGATCCATGTGAATGAAAGGTCAAGTGGGCTAAACTACCCTTCCTTGTTTTGCTTCAGTGACTTTATTAATAATTGTGATCTCCTTGATGTTCCATTGGAAGGTAAAGATTACATATGGCATAACTTGAGATCTTTTTCTCGGATTAATAGGGTGTTAGTTTCGTGTGATATTTCGGATAGATGGTCATCCTCATCAATTAACACTTTGGAATCTTCCCTATCAGATCATTTTCTAATTCTATTTCATAATCATCATGATTCTAGCCCGGGATCAAATCCTTTTTGGTCATTAAATTGTTGGTGGGATCACAAAGAATTTCTCCCGTTTATCCAAAACAAATGGGGACTGATTTGCGGTAATCATAGAAGGCATGATTTTTCATATCATCCGAAGCTCTTGGGTAAGGCCTTTCAGCCTTGGCACGACTCCAACTTCGGTAATTTACAACAAAAAGTCTCTGAATTGGAACAAAAGTTGATGTCCATAACGGACAGAGCATTTATTCGGCCTTTAAGCTCGTCAGCAGCTGCAACATTGTTACAATTGAAAAAAAATCATCACTTGCTCAAGTAGATTGAATTTGGAGAGCATTTTCCATTAATAATCAAGGGTGAAATCATCGCTTCTTAGAGATAATAATATGAGTTTCTTTCACAGGATGGCCTCAGCTCGTTTAAAAAATAATCGTTTAACTTGCCTTGAGTTAAATGGTTCTCTCTCTTTTGACTTGTCAAAAATCTCCTTGACCATCAATGCTTTTTACATGATCCTATTTGAACCCCCTCAAGAAATTCCATTCTCCCTTTGAAAGTTAAGGTTTGGCCAAATCTCTGGAAATGACAATCGATTACTAACTGAGACCTTCTTGGAGGAAGAAATTTGGGATGCGCTTCGCTCATGTCATGAAAATAAATCATTAAGGCTGGATGGATTCAATCATTTTTTCTACAAGCGAGCTTGTCATTTTTTGAAAGATGACTTCTTAAGGTTATTCGACCATTTCCATGATTCCAGATTTCTCCCACCATCAATTAAATCATCATATACGATTCTTATTTCGAAGGTTCGGGGTAGTTGCTCAATTCAAAACTATAGACCCATCACTTTAATTCAAGGGGTCTACAAAGTTGTTACTAAGCTTCTAGCGACGCGTTTGAAAGTGGTTATGCCCTCCTTGATTTTCAGGAATCAATTCGCCTTTATTCGAAATAGGAATATACACAAATGCTACTTCGTAGCTTCTGAAGTGATCCATTCGGTCCACTGAAGTCGACGGGGCTATTTTGTCTTGAAATTAGACTTCCATAAAGCCTTTGATAGCATCTCTTAGACCTATATTGTTGCAGTTTTGAATAAGATGGGATTTTGTCACAAGTGGATCTCGTGGCTTTGGGGCTGCCGTTACAATTCCTCCATCTCTATTTTAATAAATGGCAGCCTAAGTGATCCGATACGTATTCATAGGGGAGTGAAGTAAGGAGATCCCCTATCACTGTTTATTTTCATTTTAGTAGTGGAAGGTCTTAAACAACTTATTAATGCGAGTATTCGTGAGCACTTGCTCCCGGGATTTAGTATTGACACTTTACCGGATGTCTCTTTGCTTCAATTTACGGATGATACGGTTTTTTTTCTTCATGCGGGCATCTCCCTAATTGATTCGTTTATTCAAATTCTTCATTTCTATGAGATGATTTCGGGTTTAAAGATTAACTATCGTAAGAGTTCCTTAATTGGAATTAATGTGAACGATTTTACTGCTCGTACTTGTGCGTCGAAGTTAGGTTGTATAGTCGAGAAACTTCCCATTAATTATCTTGGAACTCCTTTGAGTTATAAGCGCTTGAGTTGTGGTAATTGGGATGTGTTATTGGGAAAATTTCAGAATCATTTGGCTTCGTGGAAAGGAATGTGTTTATCTTATGCGAGAAGGGAAGACTTGATTAAATCGGTAGTTGCATCAATTCCGATTTACATGCTCTCTCTCTTCAAGCTCCCGGTTGCGATGGAAAAAAAATGGTGCGTATCATGCGCAACTTTTTATAGAGGGGAGACTCGGCTTCATTTGGGTTGTGTAAAGTAAGTTGGGACACAATTAACTTGCCAAAGCACTTAGGTGGTTTATCGATTTGCAATTTCAAGCTAACGAATTGTAGTCTTCTACTTAAATGTCTTTGGTGCCTTCATAATAGGGATGATGAGTCTCTTTGGGAAACTTTTTGTGCGCATCGACATGGCTTTGCATCTTAGTGGGACTTACTTCAAAGTGAATACACGGAACTATCATCAATATGGAGAGACATTGTCTTTAGCTGTTGCCGAAATCTGCATCTTTGGAAATTTTTCACTAAAAATTATATGGTTCGTTTGGGTAGCGGATTCTGGGGTGATTTTTGGTGAGATAATTGGACTTTGTGGGGGCCTTTGATGGATTTATTTCTTGATCTTTGTGAGCTTTGCGAATGGAAATCAGCCTCGGTTCGCCACCTTTGCGTGGGTATTTTTGGTAGCTCCCTACAAGGTCGCCCAGTTTGGATGCTGCATCTCCGTCTGGCTGAACAAAGGAGTTGTTCGGAGCTGAAAATAATCATCCTGGCAGCAGTGCCCTTTATCTTTCTATTGTCAGTTTCTGAAGCTTCACTAGACTCTCAACTTGATTTTGTTTTCCCTAGCGACGATGACATATTTCTTTGGAGAATTAGGCCGAATAAAAGGTTCTCAGTCGCATCATTTTGTGCAGGCTTTTATGAGGTGGATAATTGGCCAAAACCTCAAATGTCTTTCGGGCTAATTTGGAACACTTTTATGCTCTCTCGCATTCGCTTCTTCAGTTAGCTTTTGTTTCATAGGAGGATCCCAACAAAGGACTTTCTTTAATCCAGGGGATGCGCTACTTTCTCAGACTCTTCTTGTCCCATTTGTTTAGCCAATGAAACATTCGATCATTTGCTTTTATTTTATCTCGAGAGTAGATCAATTTGGTGTAGAACATTTTTTTGGATTTGTGTTACGGTTCCCATCCCTGGTCGCTCTTACGATTTTCTTTGTTATAGAGGTCCCTCTTCAAAGCCAGAGTCAAGAGAGAGAGAGAGTTCGCAATAGTGCTATGGTTCTCTATCACCTCCAGCACTTGGAAGAGAAGGAATAAACTCATTTTTGAAGGAAATCTTGATCGTGAAGACTTGTTTGTTGCTAATATTCATCAATGTTGGTTTTTCTTCAAGATTAGAAATAAGTCTTTCTCTTTTTCAGCTTTGGATCTTTTAATCGAGTTGAACATTTTATGTTCTTGACATTTTGTATTTGTATCTTCGGTGTATGAACCTTGTATTTATTTGAGTGATTCACAATTTGTGACGCGCTCATTTTAATGAAAAGAGGGGTGGATGCTTTATAGGTAAGGCAACGCATCAACCTAGTTGGAACGTTCACCCCGAAATTTTCACCCACTCCAAACTTTTTCTGATGGAGGGACACATTGTTCCTTCGAAGGTTTTTCAAAAGTAAAAGGACAGTCTTACATTTTCATTAGAGGGTTGCATTTCAATTGTTTTTTTCTTATTGTAATAAAAGTTCTTTATTTGGCCTACTTAAGATATATTTGTAAATCGTTAGACAATTCTCTTGAATTTTTAACCTCTTCTCGAGGTTCTATTTTTTGAAAAACCTCCGGAGGAACAATGTGTTCCTTCATTGGATAAAGTTTGGAATGGGTGAAAATTTAGGAGCGAACATCCCAACTAGGTTGATGTGTTCGCTTACCTACAAAACACTCATCCCTCTTTTTATTAAAAAGAGCGAGTCACAAATTGTGACTTGCCCAAATATATATAAGGTTCATGTAAAATTCACAAACATAATAATCCTGAATCTATTAATAGATCTGAAGTAGTAAATGAAAAAGACTTATTCCTAATTGTTCGCCACTTTTCTACTGATAAGTTTAATAACTTTTACGTGAAGAGTTTGGCTAAATATCAACGGCACCAAAAACTTGTTCATGTGAAGTATAGGTGTTGTCAATACCCCTTATCAAATAGAAAAATTATGATAACTTCAAGTATACAGTTGCGATGTAGTTTTAAAAGATATCGATCCCACAGGGAAGGACTAGTTCTAAAGATCAAATATGGAAAAAGGATAAAGAAAGTAATATGTATTGATATTTTTGGATAGGAGGGTTAGAATAAAGAATGAGTAAATATAGGTATGAAAGATTAGAGAATCTAAATATATAGATTTTCCCTACGAAATAAGGAAAGCAGAGAAAACATGCAAGATCAACAAAGATGTTATGACACACTAGAATAATCTAACAAACCGGTTCAACACACTCAGATGTTCAATTATTCACCGCAGAGCGACACATGAAATGACTTTTCTAAATCTAGCGCAAACAAATTAAGACTATCATATAAACCTAGATAACATCAATACTATGCTTAGTATGGGTCGCTCTCACATAGCCACATTTAGCAAGTTACCATTCCAAAAATGTTGGCTTACTAAACAACATTATATCACAGATCCAGTGATTATACACGATATTGTTAACCCCAAAACTACT